>JAIGNY010000857.1:1300000-1355419 GCA_020152595.1 Chiridota heheva
CCCCGACATAAATGGTGGATACCTGCCACCAGGATACAAATTTTTTGGCATGTACCATTTACTTTTAGGGTCCCGTATGGGAGCCCCGTTGATTACCATTCCCATGGCAAAGTTAGTTCTTTCAGAGGTGCTGACAAAATTAATGATATTTGCATAAGAAACATACATATCATCGTCCGTCTTCATCACAAATTTTGTTTGTGGGCAAAATGTAGAAACCCACTTCATTCCCATAATAGTTTTCAGAGTTAAATTCTTATACGTATCAACAAAATCCTCCATTATTATATCATGATATTGGGCACTCTCTTCCAACACAAGATTTTGTAATCTTTCATCTGTTTTCTTGGCTAGCATAAACATAGTTTTAATAACCTTTCCATTCATTTCAGTAGGGCTTCCCCATGAAGTCCTGATAGCATTACGAGCTTCAAAATTTTTGTGAACAGTGCATATCAGCACTAAGAAAAATATGTCCTTATTCGAGCCATCTTCATTTTTACACTTGTTAGGTTCGTTAATAACATAATGAAAATCATGTGGATTAGCATAGCTCGGTGGGTCTCCTTTCATGTAAGTACTAATAGCAGCAAATACACCAGTTTCTTTTTGGTCTGGGGATGAACTTCATTTTTATCAACTGGTGCCTTGTTTCCATCTACATTTAATGTGGAGATCAATTTAACATCCGGTTTAAATTCTTGGAGCTGAATGTTTGGTACATTTATCTCCGGCTTTGGTTTATCTTCCAAATTCTCCTTTATTACAAGTTTATTCTGGGTGTTTCTGTTGACGATGTAATTCGTTGGATCTTTGTGTCCTGCATCATCATCGTTCTTTACTAGCGCATTTACCACCGAGAGATTACTCTCTTTTTTCTTTTCAATGCCTATTAAACCTGTTCTTGAATCCGTGTGATTCACAATAAGATTCTCCTCTGGGGGTTTAATATGTCCAGGATCATGAACATACTGCTGCACAAAATTGATATTCTTCTGCGGATTTTTATCCCGTATGTGAATGCCCTCCACAGGTGCATGAAATATACTCTTGAAGGAACCAGTGACCATCAAGTATGCACATATATTCACAATAACAAAAGCAACGAGCAACTTTAACTTGGTGATCATATTCATCTTCTTCAAATGTTCTTTGGATCTTCTGTATTTCTGAAAGATTCCAACTTTTGAGTATTTCCAAACTGGTATTTATTCTCTTAACATCTATGGTATTCACTGATTGAAGCCTCGTGTTCATTGGTAGTCAAATGTAAAACATGATGAACCAATGATTTTGTATGTTGTGCATAGTGTATGTAAAGAATCATAGCAAAATTAATCTTGCTGCTTAGACAGATGGAAGGAAGAGCCAATCCAAAGTTTTTGTTGTGTTTCTCATAATTTTTTCTTCAATATGTTTGTTTGTTTGTTTGTTTGATGAGGGCTTAACAGCACCACAACAACGAGGGTCAAATTGTGCCTGAGAGGTCAGATCATTCTAGAGCATCCTTCATAAAAAATACTTTGAAGTCTGCAGAAATGTTCTGTTTGAAATCCGAATCACTGCAATGACACAAAAGAGAGAAAGAATACATTAAGATTGCCCAAAAGATTCATATCAAAAAATTAAGAAATATCATGACTTGATATTTGATGCCTACAGAATTTGATATTATTACAACACAACTGGAGAATATTGTGATTGCCATCTACAGGAATAAGATAAATATATCACTTAAGGGACATGCTTCCTGCCATTCATTTAGAATGAATTGAAATGTGAAATCCATATTACAAAATGATTAAAAATGATGATTAATCAAGTTTTTACAAACTTAATTAGTTAATGCCCCAAGTATTAACATACAAAATTGTGCAATCGGGAAGAAGAAAAAAATACAAAAGAGTTAATCTTCATGGTGAGTACTATTAAAAATTGCATGTATTTTACTGTTAACTACATTGTTCATACAGTACATACAGTATGCTGCCTGAATTCACTATCTGGAACAAATTTACATCATATTTCAACATCCTGAACAATCACAGTGAGATATAGGATGTTACATTCAGTGATATAGCAAGAAGGGTGTTTAAAATAAAATTTATAAATATGATTTATATGGTGCTGGACAGTATCTTTTCAAATTCATTTACTTTATCAAATTCTCTTCCATCATATACAGTACAGTAAAGTGCTAGCTAGTAATTTATGACACAATCTATCACCTCAAATCGCAGATGATGTCTTGTTTTATACCAATGTACATGTATGGCTTATCTTCTTCATTCCCTGTGTGACATACTGTAAGGCTGCAACAATACTTCACCATCTGTTGTGGTCCTGGGTAGCAGCCTGCCCTTCCCTCCAAGAAAAACCCATCACTTTTAAAAGATCTGGCGGCCGATTAGTTAGTTTTTGTTAGTTTATGTAGATTTTTTTTAACCAATAGAAGTCGCATCACATGGCCTGTTTTTACAGAAATTTTCACCCATCAAAACTGCACCCATTGTCCCTTTATCAATCGCGCACAAAGTAAACAAATTTTAAAAAATCATTGGGAAAACACGTACAAATTTTGAGTACTCAGGTCGGGATTTAATGTTTATGATATTCCATACCGCTGGGTGCAAGAAAGGTTTTTGATTTATTATGAGTCTCAACTTAAATACGCCCTCACTTTTTGGCTGCCAGCTCCTTGAGTCCACTCAGCTCCTTGCGTCCACTTTACATGGAGATAAGTGGTATTATCTTGGGATGCCATGGAACCCTGTGGTACGTCTAATAACATTATTTCTCAAAATGGGGGGGGGGGAGGGGAGGTGTGGACCCCATATTCCCTCATGGTGAGATGTCACTGTAAAGATCTATTTTGTTCTTAGACAATGCCTTCCAACCTCAAAGAGATTTCACTTTAAATTTGTTGTATTTATTGTCTACCAGACAAACTTTTTAAGTGTGGCGTAAACGAAAAACGTATACAGCACCCACTCAATTATGTTGCTCACTTTAACAATTCAACATCTATCATAAATAATAAATATATATATATATATATATATATATATATATATATATATATATATATATATATATATATATAATATATATATATATATATATATATATATATATATAGATAAATAGATACATAGATATAGATAAATAGATACATACATATATAGATATAATATATATACATATCATAGACTGCCTTCACACTCACTGAACTGAAAACCCAGACTCCCAATAGACCATTCCGACTAATAATAGTCCTTAAATAATAGACGCTACTCTTTAGTCAAAGGAAATCCACATGATTCTAATTATGCGCTAGAACAAGGTGCGTGATTTGGTTCCCTAAGGACTGACAAATGACTGACAAATAAGTCTTGCAAATTGCACCCTGATAGTCTGATTAAGGCCTACTGTACTTCTCTATCTAAAGGCTTTTGGTTTTTATGTTGTAGATTCAGGTCCAAATTGAAAGATTTTTGGTCTAAAATGATCGATTTTTGACATGGAAGATTTTTGATCCACAATTGAAGATTTTGGGGTCAAAATTAAAAATATTTGGTCCAAAATTGAGGACATTTGGTCCAAAATTAATGATAATTCATTCGATTCGAATAAACCATTGCCAACATCTGTTTTCTGTATGGTTCATTTGATAGATATTTCAGTTAATTATAATTATGGCTTTAACACAATTTGGGGGGCTACAGCATTTTTAAAGGGGATAGCCCCCCCACCTAGACATGCCACTGATTAAAATATGTACTGCACAATGATAAAGCCCTCTCACAAATTGTAACTGTATCAGCCTTCCATTACACTTGTAGAAATGCATACTGTAAGTGTATCACTACAGTACATGCAAAGAAAACTATGCTTCAAAATTGTATTGAAAGTCTGCACTATTAGGTACCTACATGTATTCTGTAATAAATGATAACAACTCCCTGATAGTACAGAGGAGCTACAGGGTGTTTCTATGATTTTTTTCTCCGTTAAACATAAATACTCCAATGGAGGTCTGTTGGGGCATTATAAACCTTGCAACCAACGGGATATGCATTTGAAGCAAAATCTGTATCATTAGCAATAATTATAATAATAGAGGGGTGCTTTTACTTCCAATCTAAGTGTGGATTCTGAGGCACTGAGGGTGTGAATTTATCATTTCAGATAGGCACATGTATCCTGTAGAGCAATACAGAAAATCAGGAATCAAATAAGGTGTATAAATGGATATTTAGCAGATTCACACAACTCAGTAAAATATAATTAAGGCAAGAAAAAGCAAACCAATCTTCCTGTTGAGTTGCTTCAAGGAAATATGGGAGAGTAAAGGGGTTGACAGACCCCTAACCAAGAAGGCTGTGTTTACATTAGTGAGAAGGATCCACCCTCTTTTGTCAGAATTCCCCCTTTAAAATATTACAAACGGGGAAATTTTCTATTGCTTTAGCACATGACATGTTAACATCAGCACAGATTAGTCAATCAAACCAATAATTCACCCTGAAATTTCAATTCCTAGTGTGAACAGTGCAAGAAGGATAAGAATCTGACAAACAGACAAATACTGCTTACTGTGTGATAAAAGTAATTTGTATAATCAAAGAAACTATATCAGAGGCCAAACTTGCAATAAATACACATACTGTACAGTGTGAAGCAGGGCCATGATGCTGGTGCAACTCCCTGGCTGGTGTAAATGAAAGTGAACATATGTATGCAGTGTACAGGGTCAGATTTAAGGATTAGTTCAGTGGTCAAGCATGTTTATCTTATATAAAAGGTGACTTCAAAACAAAAAAATTGGTGAAGAAAGCATTCAAAAATCTTATCTGTTAAGGATATATTTCAGTTTAAAGTTTGATATCATTTTGTGTAGAAACTATTGAAATCAGACTAGTTGTGATGTCATAGCCTCAGATTCCTTAAAGTCTTTAAGTATTCTATAATATTTTGTCCTGCAATTTTGTGGCTTAAAAACCATGGGACATGTCAAAAAAGTACTGAAACTCAATATAGGAAGGGTATTTATAACACACCACCAGAAGAAAGTTTGAGGAGAAATAATTTAATTAGTGAAAAAATGACATAAACCTTTTCTAAAATACATAAAGATTTTGAGGAATCTCAAGCTGTGACATCAAAATTAGTCTGATTTCAGTCGTTTCTACAGAAATTATACCAAACTTTAAACTTGAATATCTCCTTAACGGAATAAGATTTTTTACTGCTTTCTTCACCATTTTGTTTCTTTTGATGTCCTCTTTCATATAAGATGGACATGCTTGACCACTCAACTAATCCTTTAAGAACTTGATGGGCCTGGGGCTGAGCTCTGATGAATGAGAGGCCCAGGAGAACGACTTTTGAAACACAACAAATGACAGTTTTCCTTGTTTTTGATATTGCGAAACTGTTAATCGATGTTTTGATGGCGTTGTGTAACAATAGACTTACGTGGATATTTAAAAAGTCAAGGATGCACAGTACTAATACATACCCCTTTTGCCTGCGCAGTGCTTTTCATCGTTATTATGTTTCAAAACCTTTAAAACCGTATATGCCGGCCTTTTAGGCGTATTTGTTTCACAACAAAAAGTCTTTAACATAGAGAACCAAAAAAGAGGTACAAAATATTTTTTCGCAATGCTTTTGTGGGCCTATTTTTTCAGGGGGCCTGGGGTTGCAGCTCTCTCAGCTCCTGCTTTAATCCGGCCCTGGCAGTGTACAGTAGCTCATAGCCTGAACAGAGCTGACGCTAAAAGAAAACATGCAGTAGACTATGGCAACAGATGCTGTATTTAAGGATATTATTTCATTGTTGCATGATGTAAACATGTGCTTGACACATGATGAATAGCAATGCTACCGAATCTCAAAACCTGTCAGTAACAGATGTTTCTAACAAGGAGTTAAGATACAACATGGAGCTATGCTGTACAACTATTGTTTGCCTCAACATGCAAGTCACTAAAAACAAATTGTTGGTGGGGAATTACATTGGGTAGGCTTGGGTTGTTAGGAAAGGAATACAATCTTAATTAGCAGTGGCGCAACAAAATATTTTGGAATGCCCAGCATTTTTATAAATCTTTTTTTTTTTCCTTCTTTCATTTTCACAAATCCCTACACTTTGTAAAAAATCTCTAAACTGATGTAGTAGCTCAACATATTTTGGGGGTGGTTAAGTCTGTTTTTTGTTGGTGGGTTGTTAATTCCAGTAAACTGGGGTTGTCAGGAAAGAAATACATGTTTGATCTTTATTTTGAGGGAAATGCAAGCGGGAGCTTTAATATCGTAGTGATGCTAGAATATCAATAATGTTGTAGCTCAATATATGTTTTGGGGCTGGGTATAAGATTTGTTTTTGTTGGTGGGGACTTACATTGGGTAGGCTTGGGTTGTTAGGAAAGGAATATAATCTTGATTAGCAGTGGCGCAACAAAATATTTTGGAATGCTTGAAGGGTGGGTAAACCCTACAGGCCCAGGGCAAAATTGATTTAGGACTAGCCTCTAACAATGATACTGCAATATCTTTGTTATGGGATCCAAAGTGCCAGAGGTGTCAGAAGGAACTCGGGGGAAATGGAAAGAGCAGAAAATATGTGTTTTTTTTATTGTAATTGAGGGGCGCTTTTCATTTTAAAAGGGGGCACTCTTGTCAGTTGACAATTTTTGCTTGTCACTTTTGACTTTCCCACACTTTGGGTAGGCAAATTCCACCTATGGGTTCAAATATTGAGGAGCCAGGACCAATGTTGACAATTACCCATCAGCAAAAAAGTAAAAGGCTTCTTTTAAAAATTGCTGTTTAGGTTTAGGTTTACCAAGGTTTATAACATCCCAACAGAACTCCATTGGAGTATTTACCTCAAGATGCCCACCTGTTTTATTAACCAGTCGTGGAGCACTGGTTGGAGACCCACCTTAAATCGAACCCGGGACGCTAGATTGGAAAGCTGAAGCTTTACCGCACTGCCACGGAGGTCTGTAAAATTATTGGGGGCATACCTCCTCCCACCACGGCCCTCTGTGTCCATGCCCCTGGTAAAATGTTATGCTCTAATTATGTCAAATGAATACTAAATGTATGTGACAACCTCTATGTATTTTGTAGTATTTGTGAGTGAGTGGATATCTATTTGTTTTCAAGCTTGAAAATGAGCTAGAATAACTGCCTCGAGGTTCCAGACCAGTCCGCAAACAGGATTCAGAATGGTCCACCCACAGGATCCAGAATGGTTCGCCCACAACTTTAAAAAGGGTAATTCCTGCCCCCGTCCGCACAATTTCAAAAGGGCACATTCTGTCCCTTACTCTGGGGCCAGGGCAGTGCCCCCCTTCCCTTGCTGCCATGGTTCCAACATCACTGCAGAGGCCAAAATCCCTACAGGCCCACAGGACTCTAGTTGCCCCACTGCGTATGGGAGATTTAATATCATTTGAATATGTCAAGTAAGCTAAAAAAGCTAAGCCTCAACATCAATATGATGCTTTTAAGTGGAATAGAGATCATAAACAGACATACCAACAGCAAAAAAACTTTTGTATAAAATCAAGATGCATCTTATATCCTTGCAACAAGACATGATTTTAACTATTGATAATATATTAGCCATTCTGAGCAAATAAATAATTATTGCAATCAATGAATCACAATTAATCAATAATAGCATCTATAACAGCATCCCACAAATACACTTCCAGTAGCAATCATTATAACAAAATATAAGTAAAACAATCTTTAAACTTTCTTTTAAAGTCCTCTTTAATAAAGGCTGATAAGATGGATCTACTTGCCCCCTGAATCCTTTAAGATACCCATCACAGATAATCGTGATTTTCCTGAAAAAGGAAGAAAATGTTCCTATAATCAAAAGAATTTGTCCAGAAATGAAAAAAAACTACCCCCGAATTGGCCAAAATTCAAGAAAGTGAGGACATTTTTCTAAAAATAAGCAAAAATTTTCGAAATGAGCAAAAAATTTGTAAAAATGAGGAAATTTTCTAACACTTAAAGAGAATTTTTCTGGAAATTAAAAACAGTACCCAAACAAAAAGAAATTTTCACAAAAATGTCTTAAAAATTGTCTGGAACTGAAGGAAATTACCCCTAATGTGGCCAAAAAGTTCCTGAAAATAAGCAACATTTTCCGAAAATGAGCAAAATTTCCCAAAAACTAAAGAAAACTACCGGAAAATGAAAGAAAATTTCACAAAAATGTTCTGAAAATCAAAGAAAATTGTCCGGATATGAGGCAATTTTTTTGAAAAGAAAGCAAAAGTGACCAGGTGTGGGGGGAAGGGGGTGGAAGGGGGTGGAAGGGGGAGGGGGCATACCACGAGTCAAAATGTATCGATAAGGTCCGTTTTGTGTATTGGCATTCCCACCCCATCACTAACATTTTCTTTAAAAAGGCACTGGATTTATGCATAAGTTACAGTAATACAGTCAAGTAGCCTTGCAAACAAACAATTTACTGGTATAAGATTACAGCAAGCCAGGTCATGCATCTGATGCGATCTACAGGGGACTTCTGCAAAGTGGTTTTTTTTTTTATCAGTGAGTTATTAACACTTTGGTAATTTTACAGCCAGAAATTCAATCACAATATATGGTTGAAATAACTTATTTAAAGTATTTAGCCATTCTTGGCATTTAATAGGTTTTCCTAAACCCAATTTATAGCCCAAATCAGCTATCAACTACAAAAAATATACGTCAATTGGACTACTCATTGGGAGAATTCCCAAACGGGATATCACGCTCTATTAGCATATGTGCAAGACGGTATTTTAACGCTCCAGCCAATGAAAACATATGTTTTCTTTCGATCGGAGATGATCGGTGGTATTTCCCAAGCCAATGTTATTATATATGCTTAATTCCTTCTGATTGCGCCAAGTAAAATCCGAGTATTTGAAAGATTTTAAGTGAATTTTGAAATGCAGAATTTGTTAAAACTACTCTACAATATGAATTGTTATTGCATCAACATATCAATCTATTTATGGCAGACATAGCAACACAGCAAAATATCCAAAAGACGCATAGGATATGATAAATGCTGCAAAAATACGAAGAACCTTCCTTTTAAGTCAGTCATCGCATAAGCTCAAATCCCTTAAAGGGATGTCGAGCTAAAAATGGCGTGGCAACCACTTTTCCTGGTTAATGATACCATGGAGAAAATGAAGCCCACCGCCCACAAGAGCATGAGAATACAGTTTTCCTGCATGTTAATAACAAGTGTGTCAAGCAACGAAAGGAAATCCCAAATCACACAAAAAGCATCGGTGACAAATAAAAACTGAGCAAAATAAAAGGACCCAACAATCTAAAAATGAACTGAAGTGTTTTAATTCTGATTTATAAATGTTATTGAGACTTACTCTGCCAGTACCCTCCCTTACAATTTTCCACAAGAAATAAAAAAAAAATTAAAAAAATTGGCCTTGTAGAGGACAGTTAAATTGTAGTTTAAGATTAATGCGATGACGACGAGTGAACACACAATTACAATGACGGGGACGTCACCTGCATATTCGGTTATGATAGTAACAATGCTATCACAAAACGCTTAATACGACCCGGACGAGAACACAGGTACGACGTACGGACAAACATAATATCGACAACCAAGTCAATGTCCATGGCCTTTGATAACCAGTCGTGGTGCACTGGTGTGTCTACCTAAAAAATTAATGTTGAAGCAGAGTGTTTATATATGCAATTAATGCACTGAGCAAAGGACTTTGGCTCGAGTGGAATGGCTTTTAGGAGGGCCCTTCGTGTGTGCAGTCCTTTAAACAGTGCATTAAATGCATAAACACGATGCCAAAAAAACAAACAATCCTTTTATAAAATTTAGACTGTTTTAAATGCATAAAAAACAATAAAAAAGAATGAAAAATGAGAAAAGTTGACATATTTTTCTCTCTCTTAATCAAGAAATTCACCTGTTTTGAAAATGGAATAAACCACAATCAAAGTTGTGTATAACCAGGATTTAATGCACTAATCATGACAACGCAGATACTCAATAGAAATTTGTATTCAGGCACTAAGAGAATTCTGTAAAAATGGCTGATAACAGGCTAGTGTGCCATCACACAATCATATTCCCCAAAATCTTGTTTTATTCTTTTATAACCTACTTTTATTTTACTAAAAGGAAAAACTTGTGTTAAAAGTGCCATTGCTTTGCTGTTTCAGAGGTGTGGCCTGCCTGCCCCTTATTTGGACCGCCCGGCCACCACCCCATTGGGCTGAAATGCCCCTCTCTTTGTCTGCCCCACCCCTCATCAGAAAAAAAAAAAGATTTTGTTTTTTAATAACAGATTTAAGAGATCAACTTTGATACTGTTTCAGGAAGAAGTGATTAAAATTCGGGACTAATTGGAACAGGGGAAGGGCACAAATGAGGGGTGTGGATGTTTTAGAATGAGATCTGTCAAGATTAAGTTGTCAAGACTAAGTTCAAACTTTTCAATGGAATGTGCTAAACAATGACTCTGCACTCTGAATAAAGATGCAAACAATAAACTCTCCGGACTTGAAGAGACTTACATCAAGTCTTTTCTGGAATCAAAGAAAATGAAACAATTGGTTTCTGCCATGAAAGGAAAATGATGGAATATGAATCCTGGCTGAATAGAGCTCAAACAATGATGCTTCACTTGAATAAAACTGAAACCAAATAGTATGGCGCCTTGGAAGAAATCCAGTCAGAAGATGAATCTTCAAGTGTTTAGATGGCAAACGATCATCACAGATCAAAACCTGGGGAGGAATCTTGGAGGGCCTAGGATTTCTGAGGTAGATCATATTTGGTATGGAGACCAAATAAACTCTTAAAACTATTCTAGGCATGTTGGTATTGCAATGGGTCGAAGGAATGCGCCCTAGAGAGTGCTAATATTCTAGTTACCTTCTGTAAAACCTTGGTTTTTATTTCCTCTGTCAATGTTGTCTGAAATATAGAATTGGACTGTGGGCAAAATTCGATGGAACTTTGTCACACCCTGAATCATTATCTAGAAAAGACATTTTGAAATTCACAAGTAGCTGAATATGAAGAACAGAATTAAAAGAATTATACAAAGATTTTGAAATGTGTTCCTCTCACAAAAGCCTGACAAATTAACAAATCATGAAACTTTGTTCAGTCATAACTTGAAAAACAATATAAGCATCTTACAAATTTTAAAAACTATTCCATTTAAATTCCATGCTCTTTCACATGTCTACAATCTGCTATATGTCCATAGTCCTTCAATGTTTTTAATCATTCAGTACAATTGTTTTCTTCAAAGAAGTCCATAAGACCTGTCGTCGTCGGTGTGCTTACACTGTATGACATCACAAACTTGGGTTAAACTGAATACCACACCAATCAATTTTGGTCAGATTTTGCTTCACTCTTTCAGTTAATTATGAAAGACATTTCAAACACACAAAAATCACAACAGAAAATACCAAGGTCATCCTGTAATACATGACAAAATTTGCCTGAATTTTAAAATAGTCAACGTGTTTAATTGATTTTGATGAAAGTGTTGGCTACTATGATTTTCAATAGATTTTCAAGCAATTCAGCTAATTGCCTCTACACATCCATATACTGTACCTTTCAGCACTACAATTGTAAAAAGATTTCTTCAAGGTGTGCTAATTTGTACCAGAACAGATATCCAGCTCATGTCTTTTAATAAATCAAATTGATAAGGTTCAAAAAAACATCATACTGTACTAAGTACAGTGTACTTTCAAACAAATATTCAGGTTTGATTGTGAAACCTGACACTTGCAGGGTACATAACCTAATTGTACATGAACTGTTGTTCTTGAAACCAGGGTTACTTCTCTTTGTGCAAGCATATTTCAAGGTTGAAAGAGTACGCTATCCACAAAACGAATTAAAAAGTTCATGATCACTACCAGCACATTGTTTCCTAGGTTTTCCACCACACACGATGAATATACCACAGCATCCTGATACAGGGGGATTTCATCACGTAACTCTTACTCAACTGGGAGCCATTTTGCAGGGAAGAGCTTTGCACGTTGAGTATTTCACGCGTCTGATCTTCACACAGCTTAGTCACATCACACGTAAAAGAAACAGACTCGATCTAAAACGTGCGCTAGCACGTGCTTGTTATGAAAACACACGCTCGGCATGTAAAACACGTGCTGGGCATATAAACACTTACTGGTTAAAATGAAATGGCCAGATAAATTAATTTCTTAAAATAAAATGTTATTTTTAAGAAAAAATTACCCTCCCAAGTACTTCAAATAATCTTAATCAGTGGATTCTAAACACATCTATTAGTTAGTGCAACCAACAGCACAGCCAGACAGCAAGATAACGGCATTTTACTTACAAAAGTAATCTTATATAACAACATGCACACGCATGTACAGTAAGTGTACAAGAGACGGAAGTCTGACCTACAAAATGGCAATGTAAACAAAGTTATGTGACCTCATGACATCAGCTGAAACATCCTTATTCATGTTGTTGAAATATTACTTTGAGTATTGATAAGAAATACTCATGAATAGTTTGAACATTTATATCAGAGGTTTTCAGTATCATCACGTGCAAGAAAAGTGTTTTAGAATATTCTTGAGACTTAAGAAAATACGCTCTAAATTTTTGACCTCCAGTTCCTTTAGTTTATGGGACCTAAAGATCAGACAACCAACCTGTTTTTATAAGATTTACTTGTCACAGCCCTGGCTAATAATAATCTGTATAGGAAAGTGAGTGAAGCATGACCAGTACTTTTTGAAGTTATTAAGACCTTAGTACCATAAGCAAAATAACCATTGCAGGAATTCAACATACAATAAGTCACAAGCTACAGTAGACAATGTTAGCACTTTGAGACTGAGCATGTTCACAGCCAAGGCGAAGTGATTACATACGAACACTGTGAAGATCAAATGCAGTAAATGAAATCTTTATTGAATTCAATTAATGCAAGGAGATTTATTGTCTGGAAATCCCCACAGGGTGTCTTGACACAAGGATATTGTTCATTAAGACTTACAATAGTGAAATGATGACTGGTCAAACCAGGATTTCTGGTCAAAAAAAATAATATATACTAAGTGTTATACAGGCACTTGTTGTGGTCATTAAAATAACTACATGTACACGTGTTGCAAAGTGGAAACCTGTAGTGCATCTTACATGTATCTATTTATAATTTCTTATCATGTTTTAAACACATTAATGTACGCCGCACTTACAAACATGGATGGTTTTATCATGTTTCAAACACATTAATGTACGTCGCACTTACAAACATGGATGGTTTGAATGGGGCTCAGTTCCTCGTTAAGGTTTTTTTTTTTTTTTTTTTTTTTGAGGGGCAGGGTTCACAGTACTCCACTTTCAAAGGATATTTCAAAAATTTGACTTGCAAAGAAAACAAAAGTGACAACATATGTATGCACTACAATCTATTTACATTATGCATGTCCAATTCCTGATATAACTAACCAATGATTTATTGACAGAATAACAAATTTACTTGTGACTGCCTATCATGACTGTAATTATATGTACATTAAAAATTCCTTTTGTACCACAAACTACTCAAAGTAAGATATTGTCAATAAGGTATCAAATAGTCAAAACTACAGAAAACTACATAATGGGAAAAACTGCTCATGGCAAGGTAGAGTTAGAGTTCACATATATCGTAAAATAATGATACACTTGAATACCTATGGCACAGGTAGCGATGCTACCGAAATAAGAAAAAAACAGAGAAGAAAACAAATTTGGTTAAAATAGTACATTATCAGCTTTGTAATAAACAGACAAACATGTCTATTTCTTTCTGTAAATTCTTTGTTTTTCACTCATGTACGACAATTGCATGTAAGGAGAGTACGGTAGATGCTTCTGACAAAACAAGTTTTATGATATTAAGCAATACCCCCACTCACCTGCTCCACCCAACCCATTAATCAATTAGGAAGGAGACAAAAATCTTATCAAATTGAAAATTTTACATTAAAGAAAACAAATATACAAAAATTGACATGCCTTACCATTCAGACATCAACATTTTTACAAAAAAAACTGAAATTTTAAACAACCATAATTTCAAAATTTAATAATCATCTATTTGACTCATAATTACACCTTACTCATAATTATACATGTGCTTTTCAATAGGCATTAAAAGAGAAAATTTACATGCATGTGCCTGTCCACAAACCTTCAATTCATACTAAAGAGTGAGATATAAACATCATGTGAGACATACATTTGTCTTTGGATATTGTAGAACTATGCACACCTCTCATTTTCAATGATCACCTAGCCAGGTGTCAAGTGCCATTTCCTATTGCAAGCTATTACAGTATGATGTATTTGTAACTAACAGTGCGGCATAACTGCCAATTGGGATACTATATCTGATTTAAGATATAAATGCATCTTAGCCTACATTGATATCCAGAACGGGATATAATATCCCATTGGAATATCAAATATATCCCCATTGGGATATCAACCTGAATAGCTTAGTGCTCTGAAAATGCACAAATAGGGGAATTTCTGCATCAAGTTATGAATATTAATTAAAGACCTATATAGTTTTCTTTCAGTTCACCAGAGATTAGCAATATCCATCAAAGCATAGCAAAACTGGTGAAAGCAAATGGAAGGTCTGTAATTGAAAATGTGAATGCTGATAGATCAACATTTTCTGTAAAACAGATATTATAATTGAAATTGGACTTTATTAATCATGCATAAAGTATGAAAAATGAAAAGAGAGAGCACACTTTGAAGCCTGAATGGAATGATGACAGGTTTGATATCTCATTTGTGATACCATATCCCTATAGAGATATTTTAAAAGGTATCCCGTTTGGCACATATTCGGCACTAACTGGTAGAACAGTAGGTACTGTAATTAATGCAAATTATGGAGCAAATATATGGATCAACTCGTTTTGCCTTTGACATGAAGGTTGTGCTTCCTTCGTCAATTGTTGTTGTTTGTATATGTGGGCCAACTAGCTGAACATAATTTACATCTACAGCTCAATAATCTACAGGGATTTATAAGTAGTTTGATAGAATGAAAATAAGAATACAGCTGTCCTTCTTGCCCTTTTGGATCTGAGTTCAGCCTTTGACATCATCCACCATAAATGTCTGATTCACATGCTGCATAACAAATTTGGGTTGAGAGGTTTTGTACTGAAATGGTTTGAATCATATGTCAACAACTGCAGTCAAGTTTAAATGGTAAATTCTCCAAATACAGAATTATCAACAAAGGTGTACCACAAGGTTCGGTTCTGGTTTGTTTGATAAGGGCTTAACGGCACTACGACAACGAGGGTAAAATTGTGCCTGAAAGGTTAGATCGTTCTAGAGGTAGGAAGGAAGAAAAGAAAACAGAGGGAGATTGAGAGAAATACACGAATTAAAAGTCAGAAAGCTGGGATCGAGAGAGGAGGTGCATGGGTGAAAAAAAACAAAGTAGCGAGAGGGGGGTGGGAGAGGAGGACTAAATATGGTTGTAGTGGAAAGCATGATAAAGGAAAGATATAATTTTATTTGGGTTTTTTTCTGAAAGAACTCGGCATTTGCGTTGTGGGGAGCGAGGAAAGCTTTGGGAAAGCTGTACAGGGGGCAAGCAAGAAGAACGTGATGGACTGTGAGGGTGTAATGGCAATTGTTGCAGAGGGGTTGGGGAGCCAATAAGGAGGTGGGAGTGAGTGAGGTGGGTGTGACCTATTCTAAGATGGATAATATGAACATTGTCGACATGAGAGAGATTGTGGATGGTGGGTTTGATCGGAATGGTGGGCTGGATGACATAGAATTTGTTATCAATTTCAGAGTACCATGAGGTTTGCCATCAGTCACGATCAAGGGAAGCGATAAGCGGTTTGATGTCAGAAAAGGTTTGGGCAAATTGGGTGGGGATTGAGGGCAAGCTTAGTAGCTGCATCAGCCCTACCATTGCCAGGGATGCCATTATGGCTGATAATGTTTCCGGAGGAGGTGGGATGTGGAGTTATCCCATTTAAGATAAGATTGAGTAGTGAAGTAAGGACAGCCTTGGAGTCGGAGAAGATAGCAAAGTGGCTGAGCGGAGAGTACTCAATAAAGTTGAGGGCGAGGAGGATGGCCTTTGCCTCGGCTGAAAAGATGGATGAGTAGTCGGGAAGCCTGCTACTGAGGGTGATGTCTTGGATGATGGCAACAGCAACTGTCTTGTCACCTTTCTTGGAGCCATCAGTATAGATGGAGGTGTAGTTTGAGAGTTGGTCTTTGATTTGGTTGTGGAGATTGATGAAAAGGTTAGGGTGGGTTTGGGTTTTGTGATGAGTGGAGAGGCCCAGGTGGATAGAAGGGAGGGGGTGGCCCAGGGAGGAAAAGTGGGCCAGGAGAAGGTGCCAAGAGTGGTGGGGTTGATGCCAAGATGGATGAAGTCTGATTTGATGCGTAAGCTAAAGGGAGGGGATAGATTTTTAGCCCTATCAAAGAGGGTGGAGAAATTGAGGTACCTAATGAGGTTGTAAACAGGCTTCTGGGTGTTGGGTGAGGACTCTAAAAGCATAAAAAAGGCTAGGCTTTCTACACCTTACCGAAAGGGGAGTTCGTTGGCTTTAACATGAAGGCTGGTGACTGGGGGAGGTCCTGTAAGCACCCAGACAAAGCATGGGGGCTTCATTTTGGATAATGTTGATGTGGTTGAGGTATGAGTTCTGAGCTGTAGACAATATTGCTGTAGTCAAGCTTGGCACGAATGGTGAGCTTAAAGATTCTGAAGAGGGCGTGGGTTCCGCACCTTAAGTGGTGTTGGAGAAGAGATGGAGAATGATGAGGGAGCTGTTGCATTTCTGTTTCAGGTTGGTGATGTCTTGCTTGTAAGAGAACCTGGGGTCTAGAATTAGACCCAGGAACTTATTGTGGTCAACTTTAGGGATGCGATTGCCATTGAGCACGAGGTTCGATTGGGGTGGAGGTCGTTGAAATGACGGTAAGGCATGCAGACTGTCTTGTCTTTGGAGAATTTAAAACCTTTATTTTTGCACCAGTATTGCAGCCGGTTGAGGCTAAGTTGAGCCTATTTTTGACGACAGAAAAGCTAGGGGAGCTGTAGAAGATGGTAAAGCGACGTCGTCCACGTAAAGGGCACATTTGATGTTGGGGCCTAGGTTGTCCATGATGTTGTTAATGGTCAGGTTAAAGAGAGCAGGGGAGGTATCTGCAGATCAGGTGCTTTTATTGGGTAGGAAATAAAGAGAGAGTGTGACACCAGTACAAACTTGGAACTGCCAGGGTGAGAGTAAGTTTTGAATAAAGATGGGGAGGTGGCCTCTTGAGGCCAATGGTGTAAAGTTTGTGGATAATGCTGTATTTCCAAGTAGTATCGAAAACTTTCTCGAGGTCAAAAAAGATGGCAATGAGGTGTTCCTTTTTTTGCAAAGGATTCCCGGATAGCGGTGTCAAGCGTAATTAACTGGTCTAGGGTATTGCGACATTTCCAGTAGCCACTTTGGTGAGGGGAGAGGAATCTGTTGGTCTCAAGGAACCAGTTTAGTCTCTGGTTAATGATCCTTTCCATAATTTTACAGAGACAGCAGGTGAGTGTAATGGGGTGGTAGCTGGAGGGGTTGATATCCTTCCCCGCTTGGGGACACGGGGTGATGATAACTGTCCTGCAGATAGGGGAAAGGAGCGTGAGGACCAAATGTGATTGAGGATGGTGAGTCCTTTTTTGCAAAGGATTCCCGGATGGCGATGTCAAGCATAATTGACTGGTCTAGGGTATTGCAACATTTCCGGTAGCCGCTTTGGTGAGGGGAGAGAAATCTGTTGGTCTCAAGGAACTAGTTTAGTCTCCGGTTAATGATCCTTTCCATAAGTTTACAGAGACAGTAGGTGAGGGTGATGGGGTGGTAGCTGGGGGGTCGGTACAGTCCTTCCCCACTTGGGGACGGGGGGTGATGATAGCTGTCCTGCAGATAGGGGGAAAGGAATGTGAGGACCAAATGTGGTTGAGGATGGTGAGTAGGGTAGTGGTGGCCTGTTGGGGAGGTGTTTCAGAATCTGGTTGGGGATGTTATCTGAGCCCTTGGAGTGCAGCCAGCATCGTGGATGGCTTGGTTGAATTCAGAAAGGGTGAGAGATGAGTTTAGCTCTTAGTGTTGTCGGAGGGAAAGGTGATACTCCGGGCTTTATCGCGAGATTTTTTGTTTTTAAAAGCATTGGTGTAGTTGGCCGAGGACGAGATGTTGCTGAAAGAAGCGGCGAGGTGGTTAACAATGTCCTTTTTTGCGGTGAGTAGGTTACCATTCCAGAAGAGATGGGAGACTTGCCCACCATGCCGTGAAAGCTGTTAACCATTCTCCAAATCTTCTTAGTGGGGGTGTTGGTGGTGAGAGAAGAAAGTAAGTTGTTCCAAGTGTTGGTTTTACTGTCCTTGATAGTGCACCTAGCCTTGGCATAGCTGATGCGAAAGAGGTTCAGGTTGTGGGTGGTCAAGTTAGTTTTGAAGTTCCTGAGGGCCCTTTTCCTGTTCTTGATGGCGGTTTTGCAGTCATCAGAGAACCAGAGGTTTGGGGGGTGGTTAGGGGGTTTGGAGCTTTTGGGAATAGAACAGGTGGCGATGTTGATAAGGATGTTACTAAAGTTTGACATGGGATCCTCACCCTCAAGGAAATGAAGGGGGAAAGGTGCGAGTCGCAGAGGGTTTCCAAAAGGGCCAGTCGGCCTTCTCGAGGTTCCAATTGGGGGTGTGGTCAGTGGGGGTTTGAAGGTTGGAGTATATAAGAGGGTAATGGTCACTACCACAGAGATCAGCACTAGCCGTCCACCTAAAATCAAGGAGGAGGTTGGGGGAACAGATAGACAGGTCAATACAGGTGAGGGAGCCTGTGGCGGGGTGAAGGTAGGTCGGGGAGTTAGTGTTGAGCAAGGAGAGGCTGTGCTGTCGAAGAGTGTTTTTTACGAGCTTGCCTCTAGGGGTGGTGGTATTGGAGCCCCACAAGGGGTTGTGGGCATTAAAGTCACCAACATGGATAAAGGGGGAGGGGAGCTGAGAGATGAGGTTGTTAAGGCTGGTTGGCTGAATGTTGGCGTTAGGGGGAGATTGATACTGCAAAGAGTAAAGGTTTTGTGGAGGGAGATAGACATACAGAAGGCCTGAAGGTCGGTCTTCACATGAACAGGGCTGTGTGGGATATCGTGTCTAACGAGAATGGAGACACCCCCACAGGCCCTGTCGGCGTCCACTTGATGTTTGTGATAGCAAGCAAAGTTGTTGAGGGAATAATGGTCAGTGGTTTTCAAGAAGGTTTCTTGTACGCAGAAGAAGACCGGGGTGAAGGTGGTGGCCAGTAGGTCAATTTCTTCAGAATTGGCCTTAAGGCTCCTGATGTTCCATTGTATAATGTTGTGAGTGTTTTTGTAATTGTTTGTGTTGCACTCCATAAGGAGGCAGGGGGTTATATGGAGGAAGATCTGTTGGGTCTGAGTTGGCTTGTTTTTTCCTTAAATCTGTCCCTGTTTCTTCGGGGGCATTTGTTTTTGAAAGTTGGATGAGAAGTATGTTCGGTAATCCAACAATCCCATGTTCTCTTCAGTGTCATATGTGTGGGTTTAAATGGTGGGCTGTTTGTTGGTTTGATGTTTGTTAGCCAGGTTGGCTTGAGTTTGATGTTTGATGGCATTAGAGGTGTTGGGGTAGGAGACGGTGGTAGTCTTAGGAGGAAGGAAGGTTGGGGAGAGAAGTGGTGGTGGTGGAGGTGGTTTGGGTAATGGGTGTGGTTGGATTGATGACAATGGTAATGGGCTTAGGACTGGGTAAGAAGAGCCAGGTGAGGTTGGTTTGGATATGTGAGTCAGTTTTACTGTAGTTGTGTTAGGGGGGCAGTATTGGTGTTAGAGAAGGCTGCGCTCAAATAGAAAGGATTAGTGTGGAGGGAAGCAAAAAAATTACTTTCTGGCCTCCGGGTAAGTGATGCTGGAATTAAGGGTTTTCAGTTTGGTTATCTGCTTTCCTGAAGCCAGGTGGGGCAGTCTTTTGAGAAGGAGGGATGCTTGGCTGGGTGAATACAGTCACAATTGGTGCAGAGAAAGGTGTTGGTGCAGGAGGTGCTGTCATGGTCCAGGGCTCCACAGTTGTCACAGCGCGCTTGGCTGTGGCAGGAGTTTTTACCATGGCCATACCTCTAACACTTATAACAACGGAGGGGGTTAGGAATGTAAAGGGTGACTGGGATTCTCAGGTAGCCAGCAGTGATGTGGGAGGGAAGAGTCGGTGTGGAAAAAGTCAGGAAGATGGTATTGGTGGGTGTTTCGGCACTGTCTCTCTTGAGGATGGGACAACGGGCTTCAGTAACGTGTTGATTGGCAAGTTCCTCTACGAGGTCTTCATCAGTCAGGTAGGCAAGGTCTCTAGTTCTGATCACACCTTTGCTGAAGTCAGGGAATGATGGGGGGTGACTGTAACATCAATACCGGTATTGGCTAGGATTTTGGTGGTGAGGAGGGTGGTGGCTGGAGTGTCCCTGGTGCGATGCACCAGGAGATCGCCGGATCTGAGGGTAGAGATCTTGGGGAGGGTACCGACAAGGCCTTGGAGTGCCTTGTGTATGAGAAAAGGGGAAACTCTTTTAAAACCCTGACACTGAAAGCTGAGTATACAGCCATTGCAACTGAGTTTATGTCAAAGTCATTATTATGGAACTGACAATATAATATGCAGGTATGTATAAATCTACACAAACCTCAAGCTTGCATCTTGCTAGGCTTGGGCAGTACCATGAACATTCGGTACTGGTACTTTTGTTAAGACAGTACCGGTACTATTTATAGGACCAGTTCTTCCTACTAATAAAAACAACTTATTCTAACAAAATTCAAGTAAATTTCAGCATTTGGCAAGCACACATGAAGATAGTTATCACTTGGTCAATCATACTTTGAACTCAACTTTTAACTAAACTTTTAACTGAACTTTGAACTCACAATGTGTATACATCCATGCCCCAGGCCCAATGATTTACAAAGCATGAAATACCTTTCAAAATACTTTCAAAATACCTGCAGTCAATAGTAATTGGTAAAAATGGAGTTCCATCTTCATTTTGTTACAGCAAAATTGCCTTGAATGTGGCTGCAAGGACAGTTTACGTTTTTTTCATTTTCGCTATAAAAAAAAACATGGCAAATTTTGTAAACTCTGAAGATGTGCACATGAATGGTTGCAAGGCCTTAATAATGCAATGTACAACATAACGTTACAAGATTATCGTGATATGCACTGTATGTAGCAGTCATATAGTTAAGACAGTGTGTTAGCTGGGCCTTGTAGGGTAAAAATCGGGCATGACTGAAATAGTTTCATTGAGAAAAACTTCTTTTGTGACGGGTTGCCAGATTGCAAAATAATGGACTGACTTTCGCAAAGCGCAGTACGTAATTTGCGTAGGCCCAGGTATGGTCTGCGCTAGCAGCAGGTAGAGAATCCCAATTTCTTTCGAAGTATATCAATTACTGGTAATAGTTTAATTATGTGTGTGTGAGATTGTTAGCAGCTTTGGAAATAATTACAAAGGGTTTTTATCAGTGGTGTTTTTATAAATGGATTAAATACAAGCCTCTTGCAAGATGATTTACATGACTTAGGTATTGAAAACGCATAATTTGGATTAATAGTATTTATATTTTAGAGTTGTCACCGGTACTTTCTGGCAGTACTGGTAGTAGTAACAAAGTTTTTGACTTCCGGTACGAGTACCGATACTTTGGTACCGGTATTTACATGAGTACCACTATACCGCCCAAGCCTACATCTTGCAGTAAATACTACAGTATGTAATATTGCCCGTAACTCATTTTGTAAGCATTATTCATTTAAATTTTCCAATTAAAAACATTTGAAATATTAAGTTTAAGAATATTAACTCCTTTGATTAAACTGCTCTAAATATGATAGAGTATGTATATATGGTGGAATATTAAGGAAGTATTACAACTACAGTATACATTAAGAAACCTCCAACTGTTTGTTTAAACTGGTTTTTCTGTCATTAATTTGTAATTAAAATGTTACATCAATGATTTGACTAAATTATAATTACAAGAAGAACCCACTGAAAATTCCATTACAATTACGGCCTGATAAAATTGTCAATTACAATTAGAATAAGATGGATACCTCTGCCCTGGCCCCTTGCAATTCCAACATGCCTTATATTTTTGAGAATCAATTCTCGATGAATTCCCCCATACAATCTACCTCAGAAATCCTAAGCCCCGGTAGTATGTTTTGTCCCCAAAGAATTCCTTTCTCACTTTTGATCTGTATTGCCAATTTTAATTCTAAACACTAAGGTCATATCCCTGTTTTCTATTTTATTCAGGCTAAGCATTCATTCTATTGAATTCCTTTCAGGAAAAAAATAACACTCCAATAATTTCCTTTCAAGCCAAAAACCACTTTAATGTAGATTTCATAAAACTGATAGCTTTAATTTCCTTTCAAGGCATAAAATAATTGTTTAACACATTCCATTTGAAAGTTTTAACAACTTAAAGAGTCTTGACAAGTTTTACCCTAAAACATCCAAACCCCTCCATTTTCAACTTCTTCTTTTCAATACAGTGTGCCAAATTTAATCACCTCTTTCTTAAGCAGTAAAATGAACACCAAATTTAATCAAAATACAATCATCAGTTCTTAAGATATGTCAACGACAAACAAAAAAACAAACAGCCAAACAAAAAACAGATCAACAAACACAGGATAAAACATTAAAACCTCTCTTTAAGTTACTTCATAGTCAAACCAAAGACTTGGACAAGTTGGAGCTCCAAAAGTGATTGATCAGTTGTTGAAGCTACTGTATAATGACTACTAGCGAAAATAAGAGTGTCAGACAAACATTGATGATTTATTTTAATAAAATGAAATTTACAAATTTTTATAGCATTTAAAACCAAATTATGTAAATAGTAGTAGAAGTTAACGTACTACAAACACTGAGAAAGGCCTAACGTTAAACATTAGGACAACTTCCCATTATATAGGCCCAACAAGTAACGATAGGCTAAGTTACAACATTCACTGGGAAAAATATTCAAAGCTCAACAAAGATTTCTGTGATGATACATACTCTAATCGACTGATGTCCGTCTTGATGATTTAGCCTAGATGTATTAGCTTCTAATTTCATCCATTAACCTCGCATCACTGTCTGACTTGGTAAGTCTGTGTAAGCTTAATCACAATAGGTGCCTCTGACAAGTCTGACTAGGCTTAGTGTATTGTAATTTGTATAGGCTAATCTATAGCCACTACATGCATGCTGAGTATATTGCCTTGCAAGTAGTACCCTACTGCTATGCTGGGTGCTAATCCACCAAACGCAAAATGACGTATTCTAGCACTGTAGCAGTAATTTTGTAAACAAACCAAATTTTGGTAAGCAAAGCGCAGCGCAAACAACCAAATCGCACAGCACAACACGTCAATAGAAAACGTTAACAAATAAATACTACATTCTCGATGATTGATCCAAGGTCAAATTCGCCTGTAAAACGCTTTTTGACCTATCGAAAACCGTACATATTTCACTCAAAAAGAACTGTTATTTTATTCTGCCTAATTTGGCGAGAAATAAACCACAATTTGTATCAATTCTTACGAAATATATTGTACTGAGAACAATCAGAAATCGCTTGACCGCTTTAGGAAAGGTGCTTGTTGGATAATTATTGTTTTTGGGGACTTTAATTTTCCAAACATTGATTGGAATTTTTGTAATAGTGGTCCACATGGTAAAGATTTTCTGGAAGTTTTATCCGACTGCTTTCCCACGCGTGGTAGTAATTGTCTTGATTTGATATTCAATAGTGAAGAAAGTATGGTTAGAAATGTGCTAAGTAGCGGTAAGGTAGGGTGTAGTGATCATGACCTCATTAGTTTTGATCTGTATTGTTTCTCAAAGGTTTCTCCAGCTAATAAACTGGTTTTAGATTTTAAGAATACTGACTTTGCCGCACTTCAGGATAATTTGCCATTCGATTGGACTTCTTTGCTATGTGACTTAGATCCTTCTAAATCATGGGATGTTTTCCGAACTAAAGTTTTGGAGGGTGTGAATAGCTTTGTCCCATTAAAAAAGTATGTAGGTGTAATCGGCCAGTGTGGATGTCTCGGGATGTTTTGCAGGCTGTTCGGAAAAAGAAGAAGTTGTGGCGTTGTTATAAATATATAAAAAAACCAGTACAGTGCCCTGCGGAGCTTGCTAGGTATAAGGATCATGGAAAGTTCACAAAGGGTTTGATAAAAGATACTAAAGAGCTTTTAAAAAAAACGTTTGTCCAAAGAGGTTAAGAATAGTCCTTTTACTCTTACGTTCGCTAAAAGCAAAAATCCAAGGAGGTTGTTGGTCCCCTTCAGGATAATGATGGGTGTAAGTATATGACTGAGGTTTTGAATGACTACTCTGTTTTTACAGTATCCATTAAGGATGTTGATTTTTCAGTGGTTGAATTTGTCCCAGCATTCTCGAGGTCGGACATCCGGAAATGTTGTGGTGCACGGCGACGTAAAAATGCTTTTTTGACGATCTCAAACTTTAGTCAACAGGTCAAAGGGGATCGAAAACAAACAGTCAGTTATCAATGGGAGAAAACATACTTTCTGTCATTTTTCAACAAGTACTAGACATAATTTATTTTTCTTCAAATTTGTTGTGTATTAGATATTAGTTTCCAACATATATGAATGCCATTCATTTTCGCTAACTGATTGAGGCCACACAAGTGTTCATATAAAATATCCCATTAACTGTAATGATAAAGTTTCCCCTTGAACTTATCAAAACCGTACTCAACTCGTACACGGTTACGTCGAACCCCTGAATTTTTTCGGAGTGCCTCGGGAATTTGCTTCTCGATTAAATGATCTTGATGCCAATGAAATACCTAGGTATCTTATGGGGGCCAAATTGTGCGGATGACATAAACAATGGTGTGTGTGTGTGTGGAGGAGGGAGGGGGTGGCAATAGAAGAAAATATGTTTTGTACTTATCGGTTTACTGGTAAGGGTTATACAAATTTGCCGAATAAAGATGAACGATGATCCGAATGTCTCACACATTTATTCGAGGCATCCGCCAGGTTCAGAGAATATGTCCTTTCCTTGTGGATCTGTAGAATCATGAGGTCATTTAATCTCCTCTGACTCATCGTCGATCTTAAATGTGACTTGAGTATATGTAGCGCTGAAACTGATTTTACAAAGGTTGCATTCGTTGCAGGAAGAACCAAAACAAGGTACAGTAACGTGCTTAGTAGGCCTACGTTAAAACGACCCTGATGTTTTATAGAAAGGATTTTCTGTTAAGATTTGATTTCTCACAAAACAATCACAATGCTAATTTGAGTAAAAATACCGTTCAGCTGCATTCAGTAAAAGCGATATGGGATATGTCCGTTTTTAAAGAAGGCAATTTTATATCCTGTTAGTGATGGTGATTTTTTGTTTGCGAATTTAAGCGATAAACATTGAAGCTGTGTAGTTTGTTTTTTATTTCCAGCTGCTTGTTATCAAAATCCGATCCACTGAACAAGGTGGTCGGTTCGAAGAAAATATTGTCACTTTCTCCACAGTTCCTGCAAGCTAGGGGGCGTTTTTCATTTCCTCCACAGGGTTTTGCCCCCAGTAACGTGCAGATTTGTGAGTAAAAATACCGTTGAAGGGAAAACTTGTTATCAAAATCATTACGTAACAGTGTACGGGCTCAGTCAATGAGTTATTTGTTATAAATATTTTTATAAATACTTGTGTCGCCTCAGCCAGTCAGCGAAAATTATTGGTACTCATATATATATATTGGAAACTATTATTTAATACACAACATTTGTTAAGAAAAATAAATTCTGTCGAATATTGTTAGCAAAAGGACAAAAAATAGTTTTTTCTCCCATTGACTGCAATGATAACTGACTGTTTGTTTTCCCTTTGACAGTTTGACTGAAGTTCGAGATCGTCAAAAAAGCATTGTTACGTCGCCGTGCACCACAACATTCCCGGATGTCCAAACTCTTCAATAGAAAGTCGTTATCGCAGTTAACTGGGATTGGTAGTCCTTCTTGTTGCATGCATTCAACAACAATTCTTGTAGTTGCTGATACTGTGTGAAACCAGCTTGATTGAAACGACTTTCAATCGCATTTATAATTTTGTCCAGAACAGCATAATACTGGCATCTGTAGTAATCACGGGCTGTCTTTGCATGTTCGGGAGGAGCATTACCAGTCTCGTATCTGTGGGGCACATTCCTTTGCCGCGGTAATTCTGGCTGAGATACATCCAATTTGAGATTTCCGTCGCCGTCTTTTTCCTGAGCCAGCTTGTTTGCTTTATCGTAGAAAAGATTAAAATCTTTTCATTTCGAATGTTCTTCAAAGTCTTTACCGTGTCTGATGCACATTTCTTGCCAGAAGCTGCTGTCAATTCAGGGTTCTGTAAAGTTTTGCTCAGATTATCTGCGTGTCTGAGCACTAGGCGCGCAAGCTTTACTCCCCAGAAGAAATCCCATTTTTGCATTTGGCTTCTGACTCCAGATATCCTTGCTTTGGTTCCTGTATCTTTCACATAGTCGGTTTCTTCCCAAAGTTCTTGAAGTACTTGGTAGTTGTTTAGAACACTACCCAAAGATGCCACACGAACAGTCCACCTAGTCGGGCATAGAACACGAAGACCTGGACCATCTGGCTGAAGTTCACTCTTAATTTTACGGAAAATTTCCCCTCTTCTCGGAGAATATTGGACGAGTTTACAAATTTCATGTGTGTATTCAAGAGCATTCTATGATTTTTTCTCCCTTGATAGCGTCATTTGAAGCAAGATTCAGAGAATGTCCGTAGCAGTGAATAAATATTGCTCGCGGTTCGCGGGCCTGAATTCTTATTGCTAGTCCGTTTCTCTTTCCACTCATGTTGCTGGCGCCATCATAGCACTGTCCTCTACACTTGGAGTAGGAAAGATTGAGTCTCTTAAATACATCATCTACTACCTTCTCGAGAGTATCGGCTGTAATATCAGGAATTTGATATAGTCCAATTGCATCCTCGTGAGCCGATATGGTACTTTTATCCAACCACCTTAAAATGATAACAGCTTGTTTCTTATTTGACGTGTCCGTTGTTTTATCAATCATTAACGAGAAAAATGGGGAGTTTTTAACATCATCCACTATGTCCCGTTGTACTTTAGATGCCACAATATTAAGAATCTCGTTCTGAATATCATGACTTACATATTTGTTTGTTTTCTTCTCACTCCAAGATTTTACTGAAGGATCATCACATGCTCTTAGGTTCAGAAGCTAAATTAAATTTCCACTCTTTTCATCGTGTCCACGGAACGGAAGGCCCTGGCGACCCAAGAAACGTTTCCCTAATATCCTCTTGTTTTCGGTTTTCTCTAGAATGATCTTCGCTGAGTGACTCTCCTATATCTTTAGTAACTTTGGGTAAAGTAACCACACGTTCCACTGCTTCTTTGTGACATTTGGTTTTCTCGTCATTTTTAAAAGCAGAAGTTGCTTCCTTACAGTTGGTAAACCCCTTTTCAATGAAGGCTTTGTCTGTTTTTGTGTTGGAAAGTTTGTTTTATATTTTTGCATGTTTGCAAATATGACACACAACTGCATCATCACATTCATTGTAATGCAGCCAGGGATATCGATCAAACCATTCCGGCTGGAACTTGCGTTTCAATGCAGTTTTCCTCCCAAAATGTTGGTATAGAAAATTCAGATTTCTTGGTTGATTTAGTGAATCTTGTTTTTTTAAATCGGTCCTTGCTGTACTTGCCTGCATGACTTCATCCTTTGATTCTTGGCCTAGTGTCATAGACTCCGAGTGTGACTCGGAAATTGCTTCGTCTGACTGATATGAATCCGAGGGCCTATCAGGAGGACACTTTTTAAGATACTGTAAGATAGACATTGTAATGATTGTATTCTTTCCTTTCCGGTAGAAGAGCAAATAGAACAATAATTTGATGCTTTTAATAATGAACGTAATCCGTACGTCTTCTGTATGTATACTAGGCTAGCCAGAGTTTTTTACTGGGCTCGGCCCAATTTTTTACCATGATCTTACCGACATTCCAGAGTTCACCAATACGCGCGGTAGATTTGACGCGCTGTAAAAGTTAAGACTGCCTGGGGCCACGGATAAAACGTCATTAAATACGTCATATCGTTGATTATTGAATTTGTGTGCATATATTGCGCAATAAAAGAAATAAAACAGTATAATATCACAATTTGTGATAGAATGAAAGGATGATAGAATGATTTGGATTATAGTGCTAAATATATTCACTTCACAGGGGCTGAGGAACAATTTTGAGGGGCATAGAATTTTAAAGTTCAATTAAAAAAGCCACAAGAGTGTTTCTCGTTTTTATACGACTTGCAACCTACTTTTTGATGGGGATATTTTCCCTTCAATTGTGTAAATTCTGCAGAATTCAAACTACCGATTTGCCAAAAAAGGGGAAATTAAGGGGCAACACTTAAATGGATCATATTTGTTATAAATGTGCAAACATAATACTATAGTTCAAAGTCAAATTTAAAATTCTATTTATAACCGGAAAAAGCACAACTTTATGTGGCCCAACTTTATGTGGACCATTTGATCATTATCGGGCAAATTATTGGTCCGACCAAGGTCGAGGCGGTTCCGCCGCCTATGTCATGTTGAAAACAAGAGCGCTTTGGCGCAAAGGGAAAGTGTGCCAGTTGCATAAATTCTTGGTTAATTGATTAAAAGAAAATAACGAAAACTGTGACTTATGTAAAACAAAATAAGCAAAAAACGAGCCCAAAACATCACTACCTCTGACTTTTTTTGTCTTATTTTTTAAAGGCTGGGGAAAAACGTTCTTCCGGCCCGTTACTGAGGACCATGACAAAAAAGGGCTTCAGAAATGTATACATGGAAATCGTTCAGTGGCGTGTATAATGGGGGCTATTGAGGGCTTGCGCTTAGCCCCCTAGAAAGTGTCGTACCCCACCCCCTCCCGCCCCCAATTATTTCTAATTTTTTGTCACACTTATCTATTAGGCCGAAGTGAAATTTCAAAATGAATCATTAAAAAGAGAGATTTGGGAACAAAATGTATTCGTATATTCTGAAATCATTATCGTTGATTCTGGACCTAAACTCTTAAAGTTTGCATTAAAACTCCTAACTTTTAGATGAAACACCTTCAAATTCTGCGCATCATAAATCTTCAATTTTGAACCAAAAACCTTTAATTTTGAACCAAAACTCTCCAATAAGCCAACATTCAATCGAAAATCTGAATCAATTTTGGACTAAAATCCGAGTCAATTTCTGGACTAAAATTAACAATTGAGAGCCACAAATCTTGAAAATTGAACCAAAAATCTCCTATCAGCCTATTTATTGTGTAACAAAATCTCCAATTTTGCACCAAAAATCTCCAATATTGGGACCAATGGTAGATTAAGCTTTCATGAGCCTTAGGCAGTCTGTATGACCGGGCCCTTTTGTAAATATACTATACAAAATTTCATGAATTATGACTTATGACATTTACTGAAACCCCGATCCCATAGTCCTATAAATTTCACTTACTTTTTTGAATGTTCAGAATCATGGTCTACCAGTCTACCGTTGCAATTTTGAATATCGTTTCTCTCGTTATCATTTTTACCAGTTTACTTCTCTTTTTCAAAGATGATTTTAGAGCATGTATTTTATTTTTCAAACTTAATTTTGGCAAGCCCCCAAGACACAGGTCTTAGGCAGCCTATTGGGCTATCCCCACAGACTGGGATAACAAATCTCCAATTTGACAAAAATCTTTAATTTTAAACTGTTAAATCCCAAACAATATTGAATAAAACATCTTTAACTTTTGGACCAAAGTTTACAATTGAGGGCCAAAATTATTGAAATTTGTGCCGAAATCTACAACTTACGATCAAAAATTTCGAACCACGCGTTAAAGAGGTGAACGTCTTAATAAGAGGGGTTTTAAATGGCTTAGAGCCCCCCCTCCCCTTCTTCCCCCCCCCTTCTTCCCCCTTCTTCCCCTTCTTCCCCCCCCCCCCTCCTAGCTTTAATCAATGTAAACTGATAAATATTAGATAACAAAGCCAAAATGACCTTGCTTGTCTGCTTGTACACCCTCTGAAGGCCCTGATTTGGTGCTGAGAAATGCTTTTAGAATTTCGTAACAACTTTGATCAGTTTACGGACCGGGACATTTAAAACAGCTGTGTTCCGTAGACTATATTGAGTCGACTACAACAAATTTGACATGCAAAGATTAACATTTTTTGCCAATCAGTTTTTGTCAATCAGTTGTGGGTGATGTTCGCATAAAATATTTTGTAAAAATAACCAATAGTATAAGATATATCTATATGCTTATTAACAGTGGCGGCAATACGGGCGCATCCCCTACGATATTGCTTTGACCCCACTTACCCCCAAAAAGGCGACCTATTTATTTCTAGCAAATAATACATATACATGTGTTGAACAGACATGATTTTTAAATTCAATTCATAGGCGGCGGAAGCGGGGGGGGGGGGGGCACAGGGGGTACGTGCCTCCCTCCCATTTTTCCCAAAAGTTTAAAAAGTGCCCTTTATTCATAAAAGAAAAGTGCCCTTTTTTCTTAGGAAAAATCGCGCTAGATGGAAAAGTGCCCTTTCACGAATATCGCCCTAAAAAGACTAAAATTGGGAAATTTCACGTGTTCTGCGCGCATACACAATTCTCAATTTCCCCTAAAGACAAAGTTGGTGCCCAACAGCTCTATTTAACATGTTTATATTTAAAAGGCTTAAACCTCTGCCGTTGTTTTCCCTGCTTACAATTTGTTTTAAAAAAACTCTTTATAATTGGGCCTTTCCAGAGTGTGAGCTACCTATTAGTGGGCCCTGAAATGGGCCATGCAGTGTAAAACATACTATTTGGACAAACTATTACCATGACATAAACTGTCGTGTCCTCCCCCGTCTTCTTTGTAAAGATTAAAAGATGCCCCTTTACTACAGAGATAAAAGAAATGTTATCTAAAATATATTTAAGTCCCTTTATTCAGTTATTATAATTGATCTTTTTATTGGCAGATTAAATCAAGTGCAATGCAAACATGAAACAAAATACCACAAAATGCACTCGTGAAGCGCCTTTAATTTCGATTCTACCACTGATTCGCTGAAGACTTGAGTGTGAGTTTGGGACCTCTGACTGTCTGGTCTAATTCATACTGATATATCGAGTTACATTTATTCTCAGCAACAAATGATGGTTACCTGAATGATAATCTGAGGACCCCTTGTTTGCTTTTCACTTTATTTAAGACATAAAATGTATTCCGATTCATGACCAATACAATTGGTTAAATCAAAATCTATAAGTTTAAATCCTTCTGATTTCACAACTTATATATGATCTGTAAAATTTCGAAGATTTTGGTATAAATTTGTAAAATTTTACCGAATTTTGTACCAAAATATCTTGAATATTAGTTTTGAATCTGTAAATAAAACAAGAAGGGAAAATGGGTCACCATTAGGTTTTGAAATTTTCCGATCGGAGGGGGTTGGGGTGGGGTTGGGTTGTCCCAATAAAGCTATACTGCCGTGTTACATGCTATTGAAATATGACTTGGAAAGTGTCCCTCAGATTCTGTGCCCCTCCCCCATCCCCCCTCCTCCATATTCAGACATCTTCCGCCGCCTCTGTTAAAATTAACAAAGTACTTTTTTTAAATCTTTATCTTGGTCTAATCTGTGAATTATTGCAAAGAAATGGAGAAAACTGAAGTTTAATACTTTTAAATTGTTTGCCCCAAACATTATTTCCAACATGAATCGTAAAAATATTGTGATAAAACAAACATACATGTGTACATAAAGATACCATAAGAAAAACAAACTTTGATAATTAAAAAGAAAAGGAAAAGAAACGTATTTATACAATTGTTTAAATCTCACATATACCCATTTAATTTCAAAACGTTTCATCTATTTCAGCAGTCTTGCTTCGAATTTTCCTTGGTATAATATCCATAAGGCTGTGACTTCTAAAACAGCGTATATGACGTATAAACGTTATTAACATTAGAAAATATATGTAAGGACGAAAAACGAATTATTCACAGTGATGTAAGACTTATAAGGATACTCTAATTTCTTCGAAAAATAGGGGCACAAAAATATGATGCAGACAGTGGTGAAATGAGAGATTTTCTGTACACCCGGCCGAAAATAACCTCTTTATGCTCGAAGTTTATATACTCAAAAAGCAATTTAGTGGTTGATAAATGTAAGCCATTTTCAACTGTAGGAACCTGGTGGAACTTTTTTCCCATTTTCCTCCAGCTTTTTTCCTCACTGCATATACAGATATACGACAGGAGTCTTGCCAAGTTCCAGTAAGGAAGGATCATCTGAATCTGAATCAGTATAGGTTAAGTCGGCAAAAATCCTTCTATAGGACATGAACGCCAACCAAGCGTAGCAAAAGTATGAGAAAAAATATATACATATAAAAAAATATATAAAAATTAATTAACAAGCTTAGCAAGTTTAGCTTTGAAACAGTATAAACTTGGTGCATGTACAATTTCCAATGGTAAAGCATTCCAATTTTTAAGTGTTTGAGGAAAGAAGGAGTATTTATAAACATTCTTTTAAGCATAAGGAACGTGAAAATTCAGATCTGGTTATTTCTTGTATTAGTTCTTGCGTTTAAGATCAGGTTATCATTATCAATGGCGACAAGACTGTTATTGATTTTATATAGCATTTTTAGACAGGTATTCCTTCTTCTTGTATTAGCAGCCTAGGGGCCAATCTAATTTATGAAGCATGCTAATTATTTTTTGGATTTATAAGAGTAGTCTGCCATACAGAAACTGGCTGCTCTGCGTTGAATTGAATCAATCTTATGATGGGGGTCCCAAACTGCTGATGCATACTCAAGTACTGGCCTAACTAGCTGACTAGAGCTTTATATGCAGTGGTTTTAACGTCAGTGGGACAGTTTGAGAGGTTACGTCTTAATAAACCAAGTACAGAGTTTGCTTTGTTGGTGATATTGTGTATATGTTTATTCCATCTGAGTTTATTATCAATTTCAACACCTAGGTACGGGTGGGAGTTGACATGTTTTAGCGGTTGGTTGCACAAGGTATAAAGTGGTGATTTATAGCATTTTCTAGGAGATATTGTGAGGATGTAGCATTTAGAGGGGTTAAAATTCATTTGCCATCGTTCAAGTTTATTTAGATCATCTTGGAGGATTTGTTGGCCAGAGGATTTATCAGTTGTTCTATGCACAAAACAATCATCAGCAAACAGTCTAACCGTGCTGTTTGTATTATCAGGGATGTCATTGACATATAAAAGGAAGAGTAAAGGACCTAAAACGGTACCTTGTGGTACACCAGATAGAACTTGTTTAGGATTTGAGATTTCGCCACCGCAGACAAGACGCTGAATGCGGTTCGTGCTGAGGAAGGATGCAAACCAGGCCAGTAGATTTCCATCGATGCCATATGCGGAAAGTTTGGATAACAGACGTTGGTGTGGGACTTTCGCAAACGCTTTTGAGAAGTCGAGTATAGCCATACAGATGGTACTGTTTTGGTCAATTTGTTTAAAAATATAATTTATTGTTAAGAGAAGTTGTGTTTCACTTAATCTTTTTGCTCGAAAGCCATGTTGGAGATCAGTTGAGATATTATGCTCATTAAGAAATTTCATTACATGTGAGTGGATTATATGCTCAAGGATTTTACTTCACACGCAGGTAAGAGAGACTGGTCTGTAATTAGCTGGGTCGTGTTTATCACCTTTTTTAAAAACGCTTCATATGTATGCTTCTTCCACTTGTTTGGGATAGTACCGTTATCTACAGAGCTTTGAAGAGATCAGTTAGGATTTCATAAAAGTCTTCCGCATGTGTTTGTAAGAACCATGGTGGTATATTGTCAGGACCTGAGGCTTTGTTTGGGTTTAGGTTTTGCAGTTGCTTTTTGACACCTTCTGGACTGATTATAAGTTTATTTTGTTGGTGGTGAGTGGTTTAGTTACAGGGATTTGAGAGGTATTTTTTTCTGTGAAAACGCTGAAAAAGTGGTTGTTTAGAATGTTAGCTTTCATAGTGCTGTCACTATAAAGTTTACCGTTATTCATAAGGTCTGACACACCCACGGAATTACTCTCAATTCTTTTTATGTAGGACCAAAAAGCCTTAGGGTTTTCATTTAGGGAATTTTAAGTTTATTACAGATGAAGTTGTTTCTAGCTTTTTTAATGTTTTTACGGACAAATTTCCTAAAGCTTTTATATGTAATATTCCAGTCATGGATTTGTTGAGTTTTCTTAGCTTTTTTGAACAGTTTATGTTTTTTCTTACAGAGACGGCGTTGGATATGGGTGAACCAAGGTAGATTTAGTTTAGTTGAGGTGAATTTGTGAGGTGTTTTTTTTCAATAATCAGTTTAATTTCCTTTTCAAAGAAATTCCATTTTTCATCAACCTTAATGAATGAGCTATTGAATTAAAAATAATATCGCAGTTTAAGTTTAGACAGGTCTTCTTTTATGTGTTCTATGTTAGCCTTTTTCCTTAAATAGATTTTACGTTTAGGCAACTTTTTACGGGGGGAGATGTTTAGGGACAGTTCAACAATATCATGGTCACTTATACCGGGTATGACTTTAGCTGAGCTAACAGCTGGTGAGTTGTTAGTAAATACAAGATTAAGAATGTTATTATCTCTGGTAGGTGACTGCACCATTTGAGTGAGGTTGAATGAATCGGCCACTTCAAGCAGCATTTTGGCTGCTTCGGAGGAAGCGTTAGTACCTGAAATATTTTTTTGGTTCCTGTCAATGTTAGGTTGATTGAAATCACCAGCAAGAATAATACTGTTTTTTTGTCAGCATTTTTCTTTAACTTTTGTAGTGATTTTCTCAACTCAAGAAGGCCAGTAAGGTCATTGTGACTGGGCCTGTAAAAAGTTCCTTCATACATGCTCTTTTCCTTAGGGAATTGGAATTTGGTCCAGATGATCTCACAGTCAGAGTCTAGTTTAGTGAGCTCTAGGTCATTTGTTATTGCCTCTAATATACCACCGTAACCATGTGTACTTCTACAGTTGCGAATGACTGTATAGTTGTCGGGAAAAAAATCAGAGTTGTTGATTTCGGAACTTAGCCAGGTTTCAGTGCCAATAATGACATCTGGGTCTTTGTCTTTTATAAGACTTTCAATGGAGGCTTTCTTCTTTCGAACACTTTGAAAGCTGATAACAAGAAATTTTAGAACCTTCCTTTTTTGGATTAGTTTTCAATTTGACATCGGGATGGTGGTTGGGCTTTGAGTCAAAGCCGGAAGAATAAGTTTGAAGTGCCTCATATGAGTTAGTACAATTGATCATGGAATTGTTAGTTGAGAAGAAAAAATCGGAGAAGTTCATGAAGTCACAAGTATCACATATTCAGGTAGGCCTACAGCTAGAATGCATGAGGTCGCTGTATTTTGAGTCATCCATGTTGCAGCACTTCTGAATCTGAATAGGTCAAGTCGGCAAAAATGCTTCTAGAGGACATGAACGACAACACTTAGTGTGGATCCATTGATCACAATTGTCACACTGTACTGCTTTATCAGATCTCGGTTGGCGTTCATGTACTCTTGAAGGATTTTTGCCGACTTAACCGATTCAGATCTCCTACACTGGAGTCCACACAGGCCAATGAGCCGAACAAAACCTATCATCGATTGATGATGCAAGGGTGTTGTAAGCTACATTACTAATGCCTGCACACTTACTATGCACCCAAGAGTCACAGTCAAAAAAAGTCATGTACAAACAAACATACAAACAAGTTTATCATCAATTAAACACAATACAAAATATCGCAATAGACAACACCGAGATCCCTTTTCTTGATCAAGATTGGAACCATTCATGCAGTAAATCAAAAGGCACATTGCTCTGATCTGCGATAACTTTTTTCTCAAAAAGCTACGCCACTGCATGGGCCCTGATTGGGCATCAATAAAACTTTTTTGAAAAAAAAAAAAAAATTTAAAAAGCGGAAATGACGTAATTTTAATTCTAACCCGCCGCGGGAAATTTAACAATTGTGCAGTACAGTTGATCGAACGTACCGGAGAGTGACAGACTAGGCCTAAGTTTTATGCAATTAATTTCCAATGCGTGTCTGACAGAAGGTGGAAAAGGAGAGGATGGAGTGAAAACGCAGTCTGATCAAAGATCCAACACTGAGAGTGAGACGCGAGTGAGAAGACTACCAGGTAGGACCCATAACAACAGCACATTGGCGTTCCTAGCAATAGCATTAATGGATAATGGCAAACTAGACTATAGTATGATATTATAATAATTATACTAAGGTTAGGCTACATAAATTGGGCTCATCTCAAATAAATATCCAAAGGGGCACTATCGTTACGGTCGTAGGAGAAAACACGAATTTTTGTTTTGACGCCTAGCAAATGTTAGTCAGATAAACATCTGACCATACTATTTAGTATCGCTAGTATCATGACTGCGAATATGTATTGCATGATAATGTAGGTAGTGCGTAGCATGATGTAGGGCATACGGATGTTATCTCACTAAGCAAATGTAGGCCTATATTAAATACCATTGACCCAGTGTAGCCCCGTTGGTCAAGATTAACGAATAACAGGAATGCAGGGCATTCTGCAAATTTAGGCATAGACCTACCGCATACTAATTACTATACTAGGCCTACCACATGGCGCTAGTACTAGTTACTGGTAGTGCTAGTAGTATGCTATAAATGACTCGTTAGTAGGTTTAGGCCTACAATTATTGTTGATGACAAATTGACTTGAACTAAGGTTACGTTTGCAGTGGTAGGCCTAGATGTAATGAAAATGTATTTAGTTTTATCAAGGCCTTGGGCATATTTTTGTAAGTTTTGGATTGTTTTTGTTGTAAATTATGTAGGCCTACCAGGTTATATTATTATTAATGTGGGTATTAAAAACAGTCCTAAAAAAAATGAGCATCATATCTCAAGCCATCATTGAGTTATAGTTGAGGAGATTGTGTCCTGTTACAAATTATCAATAGGTCAACAATCTTCCATTGTAGATAAATTCTTATTCCTGTATGTTATGTATCTGTGCGAATTTATGCAAAAGGAACTGCTTTATTTAAACGTATCTTTATTCTCATCTGTGCAATCAAGCAAACCCTAATGCTTACCTTTTCCAATACTTCAGCCATATGTCACAAACGTGTTAGTTATTTCAAACCCATTTTTAAAAGAATTTTTGCATTCTATCACATAGGCCTACAGCATGAGTGGCAGATATTTTCTCAGACTATCAAGAAATAAGTTTAAAAACAAGTGATCTTTAAAAGGTCACTTTTGTAAAGTCATTACCAGTAGGGGCCTATACAGTACGATATACTGTACATCAAACTAGATTTTACTTCAAAGTGGTTTGTTTTTACAGCATTATAAACTTTGATATGGATTTGCATACAAGTTCTGCTAAGTACAGACATATACACAGAGAATAGATGTTTACAAATTTTATAAAATAAAATTCAAATAAAGTTTTAATCAAATAAATATCATAAATTCATTAGCTGTGTAAGAGCTTTAACTGAAGTACCTGCAATGACCTCAAGTATGTATAGCACTAGGCCTATGGCCGACCATATAGGGATAGTAGGCTCCGCCTTTGAATATTCTGACTTTTCCAACTCTTTCGTGAAAGCCAACAAAGTAAAATTCAGGCTCATGACGCATACCAACATGAAAAGTGGGCAGAATTTTTCTACAGAAAGTGGGGCAATGTCAAAAGTTTGGGGGGACAAAATCACGCTAAGATGCAAAAAATAATCTTACAAAAGTTTTAAATTCGGAAACAGTCGATGGGAAGGGGTGGGGGTGCCTTCCTTTCAATTTCTCTTTCAAATCACGCCTGTGTTCATGAACAACGGTGACCGATATGCTTAATATTCTTGTTTCCATTCACCATGTGGTATATGTTTCGTATTGTTGTCAGATCTCGTTCATACTTTCAACATCAAGCTTTGTTATTATTGGTAAGCACGCTAGTTGTTCGATTTAGTGGTGTACGCCTGCGGATTCTTTTGACGCTTGGACGTTCACAGTGTTTTCTTACCGGCGCTAAATTTACTAGTGTAATTGTCAAACTTCTTGCATTGGTACTGTACTGCTCAGTATCCCTTCAATCAATTTTTTATCCTTTTTGAGATATGGTTTCCATACCTGAACTCTGTAGTGTACTATTGATTTCAAAAATGATTTATGCAAACTGATGATAATTTTTTGTTCTGTAAGTTCTTTTGATTATTTCCATCACTTTTGCTTGTCTTGAGTAGTGCTATTACAAACTTTTACAGTAGGCCTCTTTCTTCTTTTTTGTTGTTAAAAGTAGTTTGATTATTCATCACATCCCTTAGGTAGGGATTATTTAACAATTCCGTTATCCACGGCAATAGCTTTCCTTCTACACTGTAAGCCTTTACCTTTATATTGAGTAGCACAAGATCAAAAGCTCATATCCAAATAACGAACATCCACTTGTATCACCATTATCAATTTTACTTGTCAGGTGATTTCACTATTCCTAAAGATTTGTTACACGTGATTGTTTCCTTCTAAAGCCGTATTAACTGTTTCCAATCAACGTGGTATTCTATAAATTATCTGTTATTTTATCTTTTATTTCTAACATCTCTGAAAATTTACCAGGTACTGATGCAGGGTGTGATAAATGAATATGAAAGTAATTTGTCCATCCACCAGTGATTCTTGACATGAGTTTGTTTATCTTCAAAATTTCTGAGCTTCATACAAGTATTAAAGTAACTGCTTTGTAAATATCTCTTTTCTGCTTTGTCTGTTTGATTGTCTTTTCTCTTTTGACTCCAGCTTTTTTGTATTTGGTATTTTACTGGTCACTATAAACTGAAAATCATAAAGCTGTTATTTCTACAGTCTCGTACTCTATCCTTTGCCAGTGCATTTTTGTTTTGCTTTGAATACTAAGACTGTGCCTTGGCAGTAAATGAGTGACCCTAATGGCAAGTTTGTCTTAACTAGCATTGAAATAAATTAACCAACAGTTGAAGTTGGTGTGATTAGCTCTGTTTATCTTTCTTGCTTGGCATAAGTCAACTAAATTCAACTTCTTCTTACTATATTACTCTGCCTCATTCACACTTGAATATCATTGCAGAGCCATGGATGAACATGAACTGTAAAGCTCATTAGCTTCCATGTCCAACATTTTCCTTTCCATACAGCCTTTTCATGGCACCTTCAATATATTTCAAATGTAGAAGACACATGTTCTTTGATATTTCAGACTGCAGCTCTGGTGTGATTTAATACCAATGAACATTTGAATACATCTCAGGATAAGTCATTCCATATGTTCCATTGTGTATGGATTGTTTTGTAAGACGATTTGTGTTTCTTAAGCAAACTGCAATGAACTATTAATGCTACAAGTACTATTCAGAATTTGCATATGTCTGACAAAATAAGAAACCTATTTTGACATAACATACCGTAGCTTCAAAAACATGTCATCTGAATGGATCACAGTTTACTTCCTTAAGTAATCCTGCTCATGGTAAAAACAGGCTTGCTCATAGCAATACCGTACTTGCTTGTGGTAAAAGCAGACTTGCTCATGGTAAAAACAGGCTTGCTCATAGCAATACAGTACTTGCTTGTGGTAAAAGCAGACTTGCTCATGGTAAAAACAGGCTTACTCATAACAATACAGTACTTGCTTGTGGTAAAAGCAGACTTGCTCATGGTAAAAACAGACTTGCTCATAACATTACAGTACTTGCTTGTGGTAAAAGCAGACTTGCTCATGATAAAAGCAGACTTGCTCATAGCAATACAGTACGTGCTTGTGATAAAAACAGGCTTGCTCATAGCAATACAGTACTTGCTTGTGGTAAACGCAGACTTGTTAATGGTAAAAGCAGACTTGCTCATAGCAATACAGTACTTGCTTGTGGTAAAAGCAGACTTGCTCATGATAAAAGCAGACTTGCTTGCTTGTGCAGACTTGTAAAAACAGACTTTCTCATAGCAATACAGTACTTGCTTGTGGTAAAACAAAAGCAGACTTGCTCATGGTAAAAGCAGACTTGCTCATAGCCAACAGTATTGCTTGTGGTACAGTAAAAGCTGACTTGCTCATAGCAACACAGTACTTGCTTGTGGTAAAAGCAGACTTGCTCATGGTAAAAACACACTTGCTCATAGCAATACAGTACTTGCTTGTGGTAAAAGCAGACGTGATCGTTGTTACCAACTTTTGCATTCATGTCACCTGTCACAATTAGCATGTCTTGTCTATGCACCTGGTCTAACATTCCTTGTATCTTGGTGTAAAATTCACCCTTGGTCTCTTTTGCATTTTTCTGTGGGTGCATACACATGGACCATCATCATCTTGATGTGTTTGGAATATAATCTGACATTGATCATTCTTTCATTTACTGGTTGCCAGTCAATGAGTGCGCTTTCTGCCTCCTTGGACATCATAATTGCAACCCCTTGCATGTGGTTGTCACCAACTCTTCTAGAGTAGAGCACAGTTTCACCACTTGCAAGTCTCATCTTTTCTTTCTTGTCTTGTCAAGTGACTCTCACTGATTCCCATGATTTGTGTCTTTTAATTCATCTCCTTTGTTACTTGGGCTATGTTTCCACTTTGATACAACGTCCTCACATGCCAATTCCTGATTATCTTCGTTTTCGGATGAGAAGTAGCCTTGCTCATGGCAGAAGTAGACTTGCTCATGGCAGAAGTAGACTTGCTCATGGCAGAAGTAGACATTAAGAATTTTTGGCCCTTAGAACCCTCCAACCCGACACCCCGAATTTTCTCAAAATCAGGGGTAATCCACACCATTCAACCCGAGCGACTTTTCACAATTCATTGACTAGCATCCAGCTATTGTTACACCATATACAACACAGGGGTAATCTATACCTTCTTAACTGACAGCATTTTCATAGTCTTTTCACAGTTCACTTGTTAGCAACCAGCTACTGTTACACTGTACACAATAGGTCATTCATCTTGGGCTCAAGCCACATAACTGCTGTTCAGTGATGCGAATAAGATTAGTCCTTGGCGGAGCCTAAATATAAATATACATTATATGCTTGGGAGGACTGTGTGCAAAACCCATGAATGATTGATGGACCATTTCTCGTAAGGATGGTTATCTCATCATGACTTGCTCATGGCAGAAGCAGATTTGCTCATGGCAGAAGTAGACTTGCTCATGGCAGAAGTAGACTTGCTCATGGCAGAAGTAGACTTGCTCATGGCAGAAGTAGACTACTTGCTCATGGCAGAAGTAGACTTGCTCATGGCAGAAGTAGACTTGCTCATGGCAGAAGTAGACTTGCTCATGGCAGAAGTAGACTTGCTCATGGCAGAAGTAGACTAACTCATGGCAGAAGTAGACTTGCTCATGGCAGAAGTAGACTAACTCATGGCAGAAGTAGACTTGCTCATGGCAGAAGTATTCTTGCTCATGGCAGAAGTAGACTTGCTCATGGCAGAAGTAGACTTGCTCATGGCAGAAGTAGACTTGCTCATGGGAGAAGTAGACTTGCTTATGGGAGAAGTAGACTTGCTCATGGCAGAAGTAGACTTGTTCATGGGAGAAGTAGACTTGCTCATGGCAGAAGTAGACTTGCTCATGGCAGAAGTAGACTTGCTCATGGCAGAAGTAGACTTGCTCATGGCAGAAGTAGACTTGCTCATGGCAGAAATAGACTTGCTCATGGCAGAAGTAGACTTGCTCATGGCAGAAGTAGACTTGCTCATGGCAGAAGTAGACTTGCTCATGGCAGAAGTAGACTTGCTCATGGCAGAAGTAAGACTTGCTCATGGCAGAAGTAGACTTGCTCATGGCAGAAGTAGACTTGCTCATGGCAGAAGTAGACTTGCTCATGGCAGAACTTGCTCATGGCAGAAGTAGACTTGCTCATGGCAGAAGTAGACTTGTTCATGGTAGAAATAGACTTGCTCATGGTAAAGACACATTTAACTTATCTCCAAATTATCAGCTGTTTTTCTTCTTCAGTATAGTCTTGTCAGTTTTACAGGTAGTCCATTTACAGATGTTTCCAATTTCATGTGTTGAAAGCTTTTACTTTTCTTCTACAATTCTTAAACAACATGGAACTAGAGAGTCCCTTACCTTGGCTTACTGTACCTATCCTATTTGTGTCAGAAGCTATCCACATAAAGCCAGAGTGCTTGACCTCTAGTCATTTCTGTCTTTGACAGCACTTCTGGTGTTGATTCTGGTGTTGACTGCCAACCAAACATACCCTATTTGTTTAGCACTGTGCACCTTTATGTTGTTTTGAGGGGGGTTCTCTTTTTCTCTTTCCATCAAGTTACAATTACCTGTGGTCCTCAAATTCTTTCCCCATTACTTAGCGAGAGGCCATCATCACCCGAATCCCCAAAACTAGCAAAGACAGATCCAACCCAAAAAACTACAGACCCATTGCTCTTACCTCCTACCTCTGTAAGATCATGGAACGTATGGTCCTCTACAGACTCTGCTGGTACCTCGAGAGGAGCTCCATCCTCTCCCCCACTCAAAATGGCTTCAGAAAAAACCCAAAACTGACCTCGAAAAGGCCTTCGACACCACGTTGTGTTATGGTCAAAATAAAACGCCACAAAATTCTCAATCTCCTCAAGGTCCTCTCAAGCACTGACTGGGGAGCAAACCGGCTCACTCTGCTCACTTATATTGCTCCCTTCTCAGATCCAGGCTGGATTATGGCAATTTCATCTTCGCTTCTGCCCGTAAATTTTAGTTGAAACACCTGGAGGTCACTGAGAACACTGCCCTAAGGCTTTGCCTTGGTGCCACTCACACCTCCATTATCACCAGTCGCCATGTCGAGACCAATTAACTCCGCTTTGACCTCCAATGCACGAAGGCCGGCCTCTCCTTTGCTTTCCGCATCCTCACCGATCCACGTAACCCTTGCTTCCATTCCATCCGTTCTCCCTCCTTCACCAACCTCTTCAATCTCAACAAACGCATCCTTCCACCTTTGACTATTCACTTCCCCGCCAAGGTGTACCTTGGTCTTTCCTCAAGCTCTTCACAACCCAGCCTTCTTCCACTCCAAATACTGCCAACTCAGTAGACATTTCCACGACTACTCCTTCCTCTTCACCGACGACTTCACATGGGAAGGCTCTTCTGCCGCCGCCTGTCCTGGCCTCACCCTCTCCTTAAGGCTACCCGATGGCACCTTTATCTATTCTGCCAAAGCGAAAGCCATCCTCCTATCCTTAAGCTTGATAGAACTCTCTTTCCGTCCCCGTTTTGTCATCTTCTCTGACTCAAAATACGTCCTCACTGGCATCCTCAACATGCTCTGGCCCAACCCTCTCATTCTCCAAATCCTCAACAAACTCCACACTCTCTCCTCCTTAGGAAAAAACATTGCCTCTCTTGTTCCTATTCCACACTCAGACCTCTGTCTCTCCATCTCCAACTACATAAAAAAAAAAACTGGCAAAACTTCTGGAATCACAAAACCAGTAACAAACTTCACACCATCAAACCCAAAGTCGGGACCAACATCCCTTTGCACAGTTGCAACCGCAGGGAAGAAATCATTGTTACCCGCATCCACCTCGGCTACTCCTCTTTCACTCACTCCCCTCTCTTGTCCAGCTCCCCTCTCTTATCCGGCTCCCACCCTTCTCTGCCCCACTTGTAATACCGATCTCTCCATCAAGCATATCTTTGTAACCTGTCCCTTATACCAGAACTTCAGATCTGTTCTCTCCTCACTATCCTCAATCTCGGACCTTTTCGAAAACAATTTTTCCTCAAACATTATTAATTCTGCAACAACGACCTCTTCCACCACATTTAACTTCTCCCTTCACCCCCTTTCTACACCTAAGCTTACTTGCCTCCTTTTTTTTTCTTTCCCTCTTTCTGTTTTTCCCCCTTTTTACTCTTACAAACCTTGCTTTCCTCACTATCCTAAATCTTACACTATAATTGATTAACACCCTCTATTTGACTCATGACTGTCGCGGTGTCATTAGACATCAACAAACTAAACCAAACCATCAAGTTGCCATGTGAGAGCAGTGTTACCTAAATTGTTTGGTCTCTCTTGAGAATGTGCCCAATCCAGTTCTATCTCCTTTTTCTCACTTCAGTATTTGTTTTAGTGCATCCAAGATTTTTTTTTGGCCACCTTATGATGACAATTCTTAGTCAGCTATTTTGGAAGACATTTGGTGTCTTTTCCTCAGTTTTGTTGTAACACTGGGACTTAGAAATACAATTAATGAAGCTCAATACATTTTCATTTTCTTAATTGTTTAAGCTATACTTGTCCTGTATACAAATCCATGTCAAAGTTGAAAATGTTGTAAAATGAAAACTAAAGAAGTTACCATTCCCATGTTTGACTGGGATCTAGTTTTGAGGTACATATATGTACAGTATTACAGGCTTCTACTAGGCTTTTTAATTATGGACATAACCTTGCGAAAAGTGATCTTTTAAATTTCTATGAATATAATGGTATTCAAATTTCAAGCTCACACATTCCTTGCAGTATTAAGAATTGTCCTTGGACTGTTATGAATGTCCATTTCTGGATTCCTCACCTCAGAAAATTTCTCAGTATCAAATTTTAACAGAATAAGATGAAAATATAAGAGGAAAATTTAGGGAGAAAATTAACTGATTTCCAGTCTTAACAAAGACTTATGTATGGGTGCATGTACATGTATGATGTTGTTATGGTGAGTTTTGTAACGAAATATTTTGTCTTCCAAATGAATGGAATATTAGTCTGATTTAAGTTACTTTCTGGGCATTTCCATCAGTTATATTGTAGTAAGTTTATTCTGTGTGTTGATTTAAATTTTTAAAGAGAAATTCACTCTGTTAAGTTTTGATCAATTTATGGTTGCCTGGCGGGCATATGAACTTGTAAATCAACTAGCCCCGACATAAATATTAGTTGGTTCTGGACTGGCATTTTGTGGAACATTGCAATAGCAACAACACCATAGATGGGTTTTTTTCAGTATATAGTTGGGCACAGTATCTCCATTTCCCCCTCCCCCCTCCCCTCTTCCCCCACCAGCCTGAGTCTTGGACCTGCTTTTGTATGTCAAAGATGAAATGTTGTTATCCTAATTGTTCTCCCTAATGTTTTCTTTTGTAATGCTTTTCATAATCTTTTACCATAAATGACTATTCTCTATACATACCCATCCCCCCTTCCCCCTCTTCGTGGTTAAATTTAAGACCTGCTAATGCCCCTTACCCCCCCCCATGTATGTCAGTAACATTATATCGATATTGGAAATTTCTTATACCGTTGAACTTGTTACACCTTATGCTATTATTTACAGTAATTACATATCTATTCAATTCTGCAACCACTGTAACATTACACAAGGAAGTACAGCTGTTCAATTTGCCACCATTTCAAACAGAAAATACTGAGAACAAACTGCAGTTTCATGACTATAAAACATGAAAACTTCTAATTAAACCAGACCCGTAAAAATGAGTGTGAATAACAGACTCACAACTTTCACTTTCAAGAAATAAAACAACTGTTATCTTTCAAAGCAAATCTTTGAATTTCAAACAGATTTTGAATGAATCAATTGTGAATAAACTTCTATATATATTATTATCAACTGACTCCTCTGGCACGCCTTTAATCAGTTGTTCATTCATTTACATATCTAAATCTACCGATTATCACCCTACAATTGCCAGCTATCCTACAGACTACAGACTGACACGCAAGTACAGAAAATTCCCCCCCAATAATTTTATTGGGTGGCTTAGTACCATTTTGGCCTCCCCCAATAGATAAAGGTCTAACAATTTTATTTTGTAGAATAGGATACATGGCACCATTTCGCCTGCTAAGTTGCTTTACTTTTATCTAAGTACCTTTATATTCTCTTAGTACCTTTCTATGTACTTATGGTTATCATGTCTTTATACCATGCACCTTTGCCTTGTGATTCTATTACTATTACAAGTTATGATATACATGTACATTATCTATTGTATCAAGGCATTGTATGCCAAAGCTAACTCGCCTGCTTGGTATACATTACTTATTGCATTCATTAGGTCCCGTGCTTTGGCCGCGGCATTACTGCCTACGGTAAAGCCAATGCATATTGTGTACCTAATTATTCACGGGGTATCTTCTGCCAAGCTCATGAGTATCACCTGCCTTGCCGACCACTCGGGTAGTCTTGTCTGCTCATTCACATATTCGGTCAATCGACCAACCAGCAACACATTCCAAACTTACTTGGAATGTTCCTAACTTACTTGGATTGTTCGTATATCCTACTCCTATCACTAGTGCTGGCATATCCAACTACTTTACCTGCGACATCTCGCTTCTCTGGTAATTTAGGTATACCAACATGAGCCCCATTGTATTTATTTACCTTTACATCTTTATTGTATTGAAGCATATTCTTATACTAGCACACACGCTCTGCCTATTTATTTAGTTACGCATGTATTCATAGGGATCCTCTTATGTTTTCATCTACAGGACCCCCAGGGTGACAGCTTCCAGGCCACACCACGTTTATATCCAAACCGGTGGACTATAAGGTCAGTCCCCACAACTTAAGTAAGCAGCATACTTATAATAACTAAAGTAAGCATAATACATACGGTAACTTAAGTAAGCATAATAAATACGGTAATTAAAGTAAGCAGCTTATGTATGGTAACTTAAGTAAGCAGTATATGTACGGTAACTTAAGTATGCAGCATACGTACGGTAATTTAAGTGGACAGCATAAGTAAGTAAGCATAATACGTATGGTAATTTAAGTAAGCATAATAAATACAGTAACTAAAGTAAGCAGCATATGTACGGTAACTAAAGTAAGCAGCAAACGTACAGTAACTTAAGTAAGCATAATACATACGGTAAGTTAAGTAAGCAGCATAAGTACAGTAACTTAAGTAAGCAGCATACGTACGATAACTTAAGTAAGCAGCATATGTACGGTAACCAAAGTAAGCAGCATATGTACGGTAACTTAAGTAGCATGATACATACCGTAACTTAAGTAAGCATAATACGTACGGTAACTTAAGTAAGCATAATAAATACGGTAACTAAAGTAAGCAGCATAAGTACGGTAACTTATGTAAACAGTATACATACGGTAACTTAAGTAAGCATAATACATACGGTAACTTAAGTAAGCAGCATAAGTACGGTAACTTAAGTAAGCAGCATACGCCGGTAACTTGAGTAAGCAGCATACATATGGTAACTTAAGTAAGCAGCATACCTACGGTAACTTAAGTAAGCAGCACACATACGGTTACTTAAGTAAGCAGCATATGTACGGTAACTTAAGTAAGCAACATCATACGGTAACTTAAGTAAGCAGTATATGTACGGTAACTTAAGTAAGCAGCATACGTACGGTAACTTAATTAAAAGCCTACATACGGTAACTTAAGTAAGCAGCATACCTACGGTAACTTAAGTAAGCAGAATACGTACGGTAACTTAATTAAGCAGCATATGTAGGGTAGCTTAAGTAAGCAACATACTTATGGTAACTAAAGTAAGCATAATACATACCGTAACGTAAGTACGCAGCATACATTCAGTAACATAAGTAAGCAGCAAACGCACGGTAACTTAAGTAAGCAGCATACGTTTGGTAACTCCAGTAAGCAGCATACGTACGGTAACTTCAGTAAGCAGCATACGTATGGTAACTTAAGTAAGCATAATTTGGAAGCAGCATACATACTGTAACTAAAGTAAGCAGCATATGTAGGTTGATTTAAGTAAACATCATACGTAGGGTAGCTTAAGTATGTAGCCTACGCACAGTAATGTAAGCATCTTGAATGTAAGAGTCTTTGATTTTGATGTGTTCCGAATGGATATTTATAAATCATATATATTGAAATTTTTGGTGTATACATCGTATACCTTGAGGGTGTTCAATCAATGTTTTATCCTTGAAGAGGATTTATTTTATTAAGCTGAGTTACATTGTTATGATTGTTTATGGGTTGAAGTTGTATTTTAGTTATATAAATTGGTGTTACAGTCGTAGTTCCAGATTTACCAAATCATAGTTACGGAAGTTTCTTGAGTTATTTACGTCACGAATGTACGTCTAAGAATTGATGACGTTAGGCTTTGGATATTTATTCTTTGTTTGCATAATTTTCACATGTCTGACTCATGTACATTAGTTGTTAGACATCATCTACATACATTTCAACATTCAACCAACCAGCCTTAACAACCTCATCTCTCAGCTTCCCACCCCCTTTATCCTTCTTGGTGACTTCAACGCTCACAACCCTCTGTGGGGCTCTAATACCACCACCCCTAGAGGCAAGTTCATCGAAAACGCTCTCCGTCAGCACAGCCTGTCCTTACTGAACACTAACTCCCCGACCTACCTTCATCCTGCCACAGGCTCTCTCACCTGTATTGACCTGTCTATCTGTTCCCCTAACCTCCCTGATTTTAGTTGGAGAGTCACTGCTGACCTCTGTGGTAGTGATCATTACCCTCTTCTTATACACTCCAATCTTCAAATCCCCACTAAGCACACCCCCAATTGGAACCTCGACAAGGCTGACTGGTCCCTTTTTGAAACCCTCTGTGACTCACACCTCTCCCCCCATCTTCTCGAGGATGAGGATCCCATGTCTAACTTCAGTAATATCCTTATCAACATCGCCACCTGCTCAATTCCCAAAACCTCCAAACCCCCAAATCATCCCCCCAACCCCTGGTTCTCGGATGACTGCAAAACCGCCATCAAGAACAGGAAAAGAGCCCTCAGGAACTTTAAAACTAACCCGACCACCCATAACCTTAACCTCTTTCGCATCAGCCGTGCCAAGGCCAGACGCACTATCAAGGACAGTAAAACCAACACTTGGAACAACTTTATCTCTTCTCTCACCACCAACACCCCCACTAAGAAGATTTGGAGAATGGTTAACAGCTTCCACAGCAGAGTAGGCAAATCTTCCATCTCCCATCTCTCTTGGAATGGAGACCTTCTCACCGCAAAAAAGGACATCGTTGACCACCTCACCGCCTCTTTCAGCAACATCTCGTCCTCGACCAACTACTCCAATGCTTTCAAAATCAAAAAAGTTTGCGATGAAGCCCGGAGAATCACTTTTCCCTCTGACAACTCCGAAAGCTACAACACCCCTCTCACCCTTTCTGAATTAAACCAAGCCATCAACGACGCTGGCTGCACCTCCAAGGGCCCAGATAACATCCCCTATCAGTTTCTGAAACACCTCCCCATCAAGGCCACCACTACCCTACTCACCATCTTCAACCACATTTGGTCCTCACACTCCTTTCCCCCTATCTGGAGGACAGCTATTGTCATCCCCGTCCTTAAACCGGGGAAGGATAGCACCGACCCCACCCGCTACCGACCTCCAAGGGCCCAGATAACATCCCCTATCAGTTTCTGAAACACCTCCCTATCAAGGCCACCACTACCCTACTCACCATCTTCAACCACATTTGGTCCTCACACTCCTTTCCCCTATCTGGAAAACAGCTATTGTCATCCCGTCCTTAAACCGGGAAGGATAGCACCGACCCCACCGCTACCGACCCATCGCCCTTACTTGCTGTCTCTGTAAAATTATGGAAAGATCATTAATCAGAGACTAAACTGGTTCCTCGAGACCAACAGAATCCTCTCTCCTCACCAAAGCGGCTTCCAAAAACGCGTCGCAACACCCTAGACCAGTTGATTACGCCGACACCGCTATCCGTGAATCCTTTGCAAAAAGGAACACCTCATTGCCATATTTTTTGACCTCGAGAAAGCTTTCGACACTACTTGAAAATACGGCATTACCCGGAAACTTCACACCATTGGCCTCAGAGGCCACCCCCATCTTTATTCAAAACTTCCTCACACCCAGGCAGTTCCAAGTTCGTATTGGCCACACCCTCCAAGCCGTACCCCAAGAAGAGGGCGTCCCCAAGGCAGCATCCTCTCCCCACTCTCTTCAACCTGAGCATTAATGACATCGGGAATGACCTTGGCCCCAGCATCAAACGTACCCTCACGTGGATGACTTCACCATCTTCTACTCCTCCCCTAGCTTTCCTATTGTTGAAAATAGGCTCCAAACCAGCCTCAATCAGCTGCAAGTCTGGAGCAACAATAACGGTTTTAAATTCTCCAAAGACAAGACAGTCTGCATGCACTTTTGTCATTTCAACAACCTCCACCCCAACCCAAACTTTGTGCTCAATGGGAATCGCATCCCTAAAGTTGAAAACACAAAGTTCCTTGGTCTAACTCTAGACCCCAAGCTCACCTACAAGCCACACATCACCAACCTGAAACTAAAATGCAATAGCTCCCTCAACATCCTCCGACTGCTCTCCAACACTACTTGGGGAGCGAACCGCTATGCTCTCCTCAAAATTTTCAGGCTCACCATTCGTGCCAAGCTTGACTATGGCAATATTGTTTACTGTGTCGCTCACAACTCATACCTCAACCACATTAACACCATCCAAAATGAAGCCCTCAGGCTTTGTCTAGAGCCTACAGGACCTCCCCAATCACTAGCCTTCATGTTGAAGCCAACGAACCCCCCTTTCTACTTAGATGTAAAAAGCTTAGCCTCTCCTATGCTTTTAGAGTCCTCACCAACACCCAGAACCCTGTTTACAACCTCATTAGGTACCCCAATTTCTCCTCCCTCTTTGATAGGACTAAAACCCTATCGCCTCCCTTCAGCTTACGCATTAAATCAGACCTCTTTCAACTTGGCATCAACCCCGCCACTCTCGGCACCTACTCCTGGCCCACTTTTCCGCCTTGGGCCACCCCCCTTCCTTCTGTCCACCTAGACCTCTCCACTTATAACAAAACTCAAACTCACCCTAATCTCTTCATCAATCTCACAACCAAATCAAAGACCAACTCTCAAATTACACCTCCATCTATACTGATGGCTCCAAGGAAGGCAACAAGACAGCTGCTGCTGCCATCATCCAAGACATCACCCTCAGTAGCAGACTTCCTGACCACTCATCCATCTTTTCAGCCGAGGCTAAGGCCATTCTCCTCGCCCTCAACTTTATTAAGTACTCTCCTCTTAGTCACTTTGCCATTTTCTCTGACTCAAAGGCTGTTCTTACTTCATTACTCAATCTTAAATGGGATAACCTCACCTGCCACCTCCTCCTCCGAAAACTCTTTTCTCCCACCCTCTGCAGGAAAAGTGTTCTTTTCTTCTGGATACCCAGCCATGTTGGCATCAGTGGCAATGACAGGGCTGATACAGCCGCTAAGCTTGCCCTTAACCTCCTCCCTTCCCCTTTTCCCAAAACCCTCTCTGACATCAAACCGCTTATCGCTTCTCTTGTTCGTGACCGCTGGCAAACCTTATGGAACTTCCAAATTGATAACAAACTCCCATGTTATCCAGCCCACAATCCCGATCAAATCCACCATCAACAACCTTTCTCGTATCGACAACGTTCATATTACCCGTCTTAGAATTGGTCACACCCACCTCACTCACTCCCACCTCCTTATTGCTTCCCCTCAACCCCTCTGTAACAATTGCCACTGCATCCTCACAATCCAACACGTTCTCCTTGCTTGCCCCCTGTACAACCTTCCCAGAGCTTCCCTCGCTCCCCACAACTCAATTGCTGAGTTCTTCCAAAAAAATCCTCCAGATAAAATAGTCTCCTTCCTTCAGCATGCATCCCTCTACAACCATATTTAATTCTCCTCTTCCACCCCCTCTCTACTTTGTTTTTGTTTTACCCATGCACCTCCTCTCTCGATCACAGCTTTCTGGCTTTTGTTCTTGAATTTCTCTCATTCTCCCCCTGGTCTCTTTCCTTACTACCTCTAAAATGATCTGACCTCTCAGGCACAATTTGACCTTCGTTGTCGTGGTGCCGTTAAGACCTTATCAAACAAACAAACAAACAAACATTTACATATGTAGATACTTTAGTCTAGTAGGTAAAGCAGGATTAATCATGAGACCTTTGACATCCAATCACCTTGAAGTGTCACCATTAGCTTGATTTACATAGTATGGTAATTTCCTCCAATCAGATGGTCAGATCTGATCAGGTGTTAAGGTCTATCCAATCAGGATAGTTGTTTACTTAAAAGTGCGTATGATCTATCCACTTTGAGTCAGTCTCATCTGTGTGGTTGTTTGTGAAGTGTGTGTTGTGGTTTCTCTTATTTATTACATATCATCTGTTGTATTTTCCTTTCAAAGACATGTCATTTATTTGTAAAAGCCGATGGAACTTAAAAGCATCTTGAGGATTTAATAAACTTGCGACCAATAATTGAAGAATTTTTCTCTGATGCTTTATTTTATCCACTGAGTGCAGTTTGTGTTGACTTTGTTATATAATTAAGCCTAGCATTATAAACTGTAAGATTTTGACTATCCCATTACTGCCACTGATGTAAGATAGTCCTAATCTTACGGATAATACTAGGCTTAATTGTATAACAAAGGCAACACAAACTGCACTCAGCGAATAAAATAAAACATCAATAGATAGATTCTTCAATTTCTGGTCGTAAGTTTATTAAGTCCTCAACATGCTTTTAAGTTCCAATGGTTTTTACAAATGATTGACAGTTCTTAAAAAGGAAAATACAACAGATGACAAGTAATAAGTAAGAGAAACCACAACACACACTTCACAGAACAACCACACGGATGAGACTGACTCAAAGTGGATAGATCATATGCACTTCCAAGTAAACAACTATCCTGATTGGATAGACCTAAACACCTGATCAGATCTAACCATCTGATTGGAGGAAAGTACCATACTATGTAAATCGAACTAAAGGTGACACTTCAAGGTGATTGGATGTCATCAAAGATCCCATGATTAACCCTGCTTTACCTATTAGACATAAGTATCTAAATAGGTAAAAGTATGTAGATAAAGTCTAACAACTGATGTACATGTGACAAACATGTGAAAATTATGCAAACAAAGAATAAATTAGGAATATCTTACAGTAGCTTAAGTAAACATCATATGTACGGTATTTTCAGTGACCAGCATTCGTACGGTAACTAAAGTAAGGAGCATACGTATGGTAACTTAAGTAAGCAGCATACGTACAGTACCTTAAGTAAGCAGCATACGTACGGTAACTAAAGTAAGCAGCATACTACGGTAACTAAAGTAAGCAGCATACGTACAGTAACTAAAGTTAGCAACATACGCACAGTAACTTAAGCAGCATACGTACGGTAACTTAAGTAAGCAGCATATGTACAGTAACTTTAGTAACCAGCATACGTACGGAAACCAAAGTAAGCAGCATACGCACAATAACTAAAGTAAGCAGCATACGTACGATAACTTAAGTAAGCAGCATCGACAGTAACTAAAGTGAGCAGCATACGTGACGTAACAAGTAAGCAGCATACGACGATAACTTGAGTAAGCAGCAAACGTCACGATAACTTGAGTAAGCATAATACATCACGATAACGTAAGTAAGCAGCATACGATGGAAACTAAAGTGAGCAGCATACGACGAACTTAAGTAAGCAGCATCATACGGTAACTTCACGTAAAGCAGCATACGACAATAACTTAAGTAAAGCAGCATCGTCACGATAACTTAAGTAAGCAGCATACGTACAGTAACTAAAGTAAGCAGCATACGCTCGGTAAATAAAATACGCAGCAAACGTATGGTAACTTTAGTGAGCATAATACATACAGTAACTTAAGTAAGCAGCATACGTACGGTGACTAAAGTAAGCAGCAAACGTATGGTAATTTAAGTGAGCATAATATATACAATAAGTTAAGTAAACAGCATCAATACGGTAACCTAAGTAAGCAGCAAACGTATGGTAATTTAAGTAAGCAAATCTTCACACCTCTAATACTTCTATCATTTCTAATAAACATTCCTTATGTTTTGGCTCATAAAATAAATGAATACAGAGAAATAGGATCTCCTTGTCTGCAACCCCACAAAATACTTATTTTTTGTGGGTTAACCAGCATATAACATAGGAGAAATTATCCCATTATAATAGTTTACACCATTTAATAATATTTGGACCAAAACCAAAACAAGAAAGTACATCTCAAAATGAACCATGATCAACAGAATCAAAAGCCTTTTCAAAATGAAGTTGAAAAAGTTCTCCAGGTAAATGTAAACTCTCACTTGCCAAAGAAATGTCATAACGCTAGAAAGTCTTAAATGATTCTGATGATGTTTTCCGGATGAAGCTATTAGGTATATGCAGCCACAATGTAATCATCCTTGCTATAAAGCCTATTAATTTGAAAACATATTATTCAAAATTGCAGAATGATCTCTCAAATAGTACAACTGCGTGTAAACTGGAAGTAGTGTTTGAGATGCACGTAAATCACTTTTTCTTTGCTGGATTGTCATGGTAGATTCTGGGATTAAAAACTTGTGCATAGGAAAAGCAGGGTATATCACAGATAGAGATAAGTTTGCTTTTTCAATAATTTTCTTAAGGAATTCTTTAACAATACTTAGTAAAGTTACACCTGTTTAGTTTTGTGCATAAATTCTTAGTACTTTTACTTTTGTTAACGGACAGCGCTAAAAATACCTGGAGAATAATAACGTGTATGCGTGCCTGCCGGAATTTGATTACATAACGAGGTCTCTCAGGCAAAGGTGTTACCTTTGTAATTTAAATTCTTAGCCAATTATAGGAAGTTATGTTAGATCTTTTTTATTAGTCAGTGGCCACATAAAATTTACCTCTCAACTTATAACTACATGTAAATCACCACGAGGCTGCCTCGAGGAAGAATATTTTAAGAGCTGGTTGTTTGTATTTAAAGACAGTTGTATTTCTTTAAGTTAGGGTGTGCGGCAGTGAATAAAATAGTTGGTTTTATAAGTTATTATTGGACACTGTCTGGGTGCGTAAGCAGTTAAGCGACTTCTTACTGCCATCGTGTTGGGAAACTGGTGTCAGGAGAGAGCTCGAAGTACTGTCGGGACTGAGGGTATAAGTAGCAGTCATTTCATTCAACCATTTTGGCAGAGGGCCGGAGACACAAATTACCACGGGAGGTTCATGCTGTCTTCAGTTGTGCTTCTACTTTTAGGCTGGC
>JAIGNY010000851.1:2500-40437 GCA_020152595.1 Chiridota heheva
ATCATCATCATCATTAACATCATCATTATTATTATTATTTTTTTCTTTCTTTGTGGTGTCGTAGTAAGAGTGCAGTCGTATTGTGGGTGCATTAAAATATTTCAGTTGAAAAAGTGCCTCTTAAGTCCTGTGCTCCCAGATTCAAACACTTACTGCAACCCTTGACATTGAATTATATGTTACACTTTAAATGAAGGTGTCATAAGTCAGTTAGTGTTAGGCTGCATTTTCCCGCCTGCTACGCCACCCTGCCCCTCCTCGCAACCAAATCAAACTACTATAAGGGTGCAGCGCCACTTCGGCCGGCTTATCGCTCTGTTGTTTTTGGCTTCGTTTTACATTTTAAAATTAATTTTGGATATTCAATTTTAAATCTGGACTTTGCGGAACGTCTTTAGATCATGCTTGGAGAGGTTAGAACTGCTTTTAAACTGTTTTTATTGTGTAATCTACGATTTTTTGTAAATTTTTTGTTTTTAATAGTCAGCTTTATTTTACCGTATACAGGCCTATGTACGCATACACTGTGGACAACATCAACAATTGGCTACTGTTGCGTAACAAGTACCTAGGAATTCGAAAGCTGTTTTGAGCAACCCGTTTCAATGGTAAATATGTCGCTGTCAGACTCGATTTTATTACATAGAACTGTATGTGTGCCGTATTCTAATTGCAATATTTCACCTGAGTTATTAAGTAGATTAAAAACATTGAATATACTGTCAGAATCATGTCATGGACACAAAATTCACTTACATCCTCATTATGTTATTTAAACAAGACTGGCCGTAAACGCCTTAGGTGGCGCAAAGAGGAATCGCGGGGGACAAAAACGTAGAATCCGTACTATTATCTCATCTCACCAGCCCGCTCATACTTACGGTAATTGTGCAAATGTGAACAATCTTACTAAAATTCCGCCTGGATGTAAGAAGCAACTAGATATAAACGTCTGGAATGCTCAATTATTGTGCAATAAAACTGTGACAATCTATAACTATATCCTCGATTCTGATGTGGACATCTTAATTATTTGTGAATCTTGGCTTGGTGAAGAAAATCCTGTGGTGATTGGAGAGTGCACACCATCTGGATATTCCTTTTTGAACTTCCCAGAGTCGGGGATAAACACGGTGGCATTGCTTTAATTTACAAATCTCATTTGAAACTGAGCATTTCACCTTTTGCAGTTAATGCTGATAAGTACACAACTTTTGAACATGCATGTGTGGCTGACATTGACAAGACATTTCATCTTGTTGCTATATATCGCCCCCACCTTCTTATAGGAATGGTTTACTGTAGCCAAATTCCATGAAGAATTTGAACATTTTTTGTGTGACTTAGAAAATATGCCTGAAAGCTTTTGATTATGGGTGATTTAAAATATTCACGTTGATGATCCAAGTAAACCTGAAGTTTTGCGATATTTAGCTCTGCTTTCTGAACATAATCTCCACCAGTTTGTTGACAGGCCTACTCAGAGGTCCGGTCATATTCTTGATCATGTGATCTGTCGAGTTGATGATGACTTGTTGGTAGAATGCAATGTATCTCCCAACTTATATGGTTCCGATCATCACATGATTGAATGCTCAATAAATATGCTGAAACCTGCACCAGAAAGGAAAGCTGTCACAATAAGAAATTTTAATGATCTCGATCTAGGTGTTTTCAAAACTGACCTTATTCAAGAGCTTAGCGGTCTTAATATGTTGAAAGATCCGAATGTTCAAGCTACCGAGTATAATACATGGGTGCGCATAGTTCTTGACTAACATTGTCCGGAGCAGACACGATTTCAGCGAACGATTAAATGTCCTACATGGTTCAACGATGATGTCCGGTCGGCCCGAACAGAACGCCGCAAATATGAGCGTAAGTGGAAAAAAACCCTTAGTGATACTGATCGCTTGAAACATCTTGAGCAAAATGTAGTTGTAAATGAACTTATTGTTCAATCCAAAACAGAGCATTTCAAAGGTGTTTTGGCAAATGCTGATGCAAAGACAATGTACCGTACAGTTAACTCACTTCTCAATAGTTCCACCAAGGCTTTACCAATCTGCCGCTCAAATGAAACTCTCAGTAATAATTTTGCCAATTTTTTTACTGAGAAAGTGGCAAAAATAAGGTCTGAACTTGACGTTGAATGTGTTAATGTAAATATATCTTCTCTTGATACCGGTAAACAATGTAATGATGATGTATTTTTGCTTGATTCTGACGATGATTTGATGATTGATGATTTACAGTATATGCAGAGTACTGATATCTTTGCAAATTTCCACCCTGCAGATGAAGCTGAGATTCGACATATAATTTCCAAGATCCCAAACAAGACAAGTTCTCTTGACCCACTGCCGACTTGGCTTTTGAAGGAATGTGTTGACATAGTAGCTCCTATAATTATGTCTCTTGCAAATAATTCATTTAGTTCTGGTTGTTTTCCATCCATTCTTAGGAACGCTATTATTTTTCCTCTTATTAAGAAGTCCACCCTCAATCCAAACGTTTTGAAAAAATTATCGACCTGTCTCCAATCTTCCCACCCTTGGCAAGATCCTTGAATATCCAGCAGTCTCTAGGTTTAATGAACATTTTCATTCAAAACATCTTACTGAAGTTTTTCAATCTGCCTACAAACCGGCACATAGTACTGAAACTGCGTTATTGCGTGTTAAGAACGATATATTAAATGAGTTAGATTCGGGTAGAGTTGTTTTATTTGTACTTCTAGATATGTTCTGCAGCCTTTGATACCATTGACCACACTATTCTTATAAATAGGCTTCAGTGTGAGTATGGTATTAGAGGTTGTGTTTTAAACTGGTTTAGATCTTATCTTAGTGATCGCAAGAGTTCAGTTTGTATCTCTGGTAGTTATTCTACTGCCCATCCTCTGAAATATGGTGTTCCCTAAAGATCTGTTGCAGGTCCTCCGATCTTCAATGCCTATTCGCAGCCTGTTACCCGCATTATCAAACTCTTCAATGTTGCTTACCATATATATGCTGATGACACTCAGCTATATGTTAGCTTCGATCCTAAAAAGCCGGGTGATAGGGAAGCTGCCCAAGCTCGCTTGTCAAATTGCATTGCGGCGGTTAAAGACTGATGCTTCATAACAAACTTAGACTAAATGACAACAAAACTGAATTTTTGATCATTTCATCAAAAAACAAATGCATTCCATCAAGTCCATTGATTTGAGGATCGGTGGGTCTGTGATTGTTCCTTCATCATCCGTTAAAAATTTAGGTATCATGTTTGAACCTTGTATGAATATGAATTCCCAGATCTCTTCAATATGTCGTACTGTTAATTTTCATTTGCGTAATATTTCTAGAATCAGACGGTACATTGATCAAAATACTTGTGCTCATGCAGTGCGATCTCTCGTCCTTTCTCGGCTGGATTATGGCAACTCCCTGCTTGGTGGCATATCACGTGAAAACCTTCAACGCTTGCAAAGACTTCAAAATCGTGCAGCGCGCATAATTTTTTGTGTTGATAGACGTACAAGCGCTTCCCCTCTTGCGTGTTCTTCATTGGTTGCCCATCCAGCAGAGAATCGATTTCAAGATCGTACTGCATTTGTACAACTGCATTAAAAAGAATGCGCCTTCATACCTTCAAGAATTGCTGCATATTTATAGGCCTGGACGCGTTGGTCTAAGATCCGCCAACAAGGATGCCACTCGCCTTGTGGGGCCAAGAACTAATCGTGTCAGTGGGGACTGCGCCTTTTCTGTCCTGGGACCACGTTTGTGGAATAATCTACCCATTGCAATCCGTCAGGCTCAAACTGCTTATACTTTTAAGAAGGCCCTTAAGACTCATCTTTTTCCTACTGATTAAGTTTTATGCTGTCTATAATATTTAATTTCTTGTTTTATTTATCTAGTTTTTTGTTTGTTTATATTTCATTTTTCATTAATTCTTTTATGTTTTTATATTGTCCTGCAAATGTTTTAAATTTGTTTTGATATTGTATATTAAGAGTTTGTCTGTGTATTATCAATTTTATTGTAAAGCGCTTCGATCCACGGGAGAGGCGCTATATAAATAACTGCAATAATAATAATAATAATAATAAAACCTAAGATATTGTTGATCCATTATCAGCAAAAAAAGTAAATAATAATAAATTATAAACTTTCTTCCTTGGGTGCAAAATTGAGGGAAATTTTAAACTATGTTGAAAGCCATGTTTGACTTGAAAACCGTTTGTTTGAAGCCTCTATCAATTCCATTCAGATAACTAATTTAATAATGACTCAAAATAACAGATATTATAAACTAGGAAATAACGATAAAACGACTGGTATATAGGGAGCAACGAATAAGGAAATGATCAATATGATCAAACTAGGAGATAACGATCAAAGAACAGGTATATAGCGAGCGACGAATTAGGTAATAGTCAATGTAGAATTAGATTCTAGGAAAAAACGATAAAGAGATATATAACACGTGACGAATAAGGGAATAGTGATTATCGAATTAGGAACTAGGAAATAACGATGATAAGATAAAAGAACAGGTGTATAACGCGTGACGAATAAGGGAATAGTGAATATCGAATTAGGAACTAGGAAATAACGATGATAAGATAAAAGAATAGGTGTATATAGCAAGCTACGAATAAGGAAATAGTCAATTTCGAATTGGGAACTAGAAAATAACGATAAAAGAACAGATATATATGAAGCAACGAATAACGAAATAGTCAATACCGAATTAGGAACTAGGAAATAACAAGCAATAGTGAAAAGAACAGGTGTATAACAAGCGACGAGTAAGGAAATAATCAACATCGAATTGGGAACTAGGAAATAACGATAAACAGTTAAAAGATAAGATATAGCACCCGACGAATAAGGAAATAGTCAATATCGAAGTAGGAACAAGGAAATAACGATAAAAGAGCAGATATATAGGGAAGAACAAATTAGGAAATAATCAATATCGAATTAGGAACTAGGAAATTACGTTTAAAGAACAGGTATATAGCAAGCGACGAATAGGGAAATATTCAATATCGAATTAGGAACTAGGAAATAACAATAATAGTTAAAAGAACTGTATACAGCGAGCAACGAATAAGAAAATAATCAATATCGAATTAGGAAGTGGGAACTGGCGAATTAGGAAACGACGAATCAGGAACTACACTCTTAGAAGAAGAAAAAAGGTTCTACTTGGAACAATTTACGGTTCTATAGCTTTTCATGTGTTTGGAACCCAATATGGTTCTTCAAGGAACCGTAGATATGGGTTCCCCATGGAACCTAGCTCAAACTCCCCGATTCCAAGGTTCCTCGTGGAACCTTTTTTGGGTTCTATAGCTTGTCACGTATTTGGAACCCACTTCGGTTCTTGAAGAAACCGTCTATATTTAGGTTCCCCATGGAACCTCAAAACCACCGAAAACACGATTCTCCGTGGAAGCTTTGTGGGTTCTTTATATACGTTCATATTCTTCATATGTGTTTTATATGGGACTGAATCAATTTCCATCTATCATGTGTTAAGACGAGGTACATTTTTTTAACCATAATTAAAGGAATATTCGTGTGAATTTTCTTATATATGATAGAGAACAAGTAAAGAAACACATTGGTGAAAACCCCATACTGATGTCTTATTCCGTTTAGGGCCAAGATAATTCTTAAGCGTACGTACAGATGGAAGTTCAACAAAAGATATTTCTTCTCTTTAAAGTGTAAGGTACATGTCAAAAGCAGATCTGGGCAAAGCATATGTTCGAGTAAAGTGCATACTCATTAATTGAACATAAAATTTCAATAATTTAGAAAGAGGTAATTTGTATTGAAAGAGATACGTAAAAATTGTCGTGAATGTAAAATTACGAAAATACACTTTACATTACAAGTCGCTGGTGAAATCTTTGAACAGTTGAAGTGCAATAACTCCTCAGCAGAATAAAATATATCAACACGTTTTTTTCCAGTGCGTGTTTATGAATTATAGTCCTCTCTCACATAATTCAAAATTTCATGGAATTATTCCTTTGAATATAAGCCAATACTCGCAACCAGGCTCTTTCAGTGTGACGATATATCCTTTGAGACTTTGTTTAATCTGCTAAGGTTGACAGTATATTACAGTTTAATTGAGTGCAACAGACATGACTAACTGATAGAGATTACACTGATATCTCATTGAAAAATGCCCACCGCTTGACGACGACGAGTGAACACACAATTACAATGACGGGGTCGTCGTCTGCGTATTCGGTTATGATATTAACAATACTATCACGAAACGATTAATACGACCCGAACGAGAACACAGGTACGACGTACGTACAGACATAACATAGACAACCAAGTCAATGTCCACGGCCTTTGATAACGAGTTGTGGTGCACTGGCTTGTCTACCCAACCCAGGCTTGAACCTAAGGTCTCTAGGACTGTAGACATGTTTTATAACCGCTACAGCACAGTAAGTAGAGCCCGCCGCTCGCGGCATCAATTCTTTTGTATATCTATTTTGCGGACTTTATTGCCAATAGGCATTTAACGTTCATTGATTGGCTGATATTCTAATCACATTGTGTATTGTACGTGGCATTATCTGTAAAGTTTTTACAGTTGGGAACATGACCTTGCTATATGACCGTTACTCCGATATTATTAATTTATGAGGACTTGACACGGAAGTTCGAATTGAGCGTTTTAGGGTTTGTAAAACGATCACTCCCGAATGAATCCGGATAATTCAAATTGTTCTAACTGATGTAGAATCATTGTTCGTCACTATAGGAGATGATTAGATGACGTACAAGACAATATATTTCGGATTAAATCGGAACCCGAGCATTTTCAGTCTCGGTAAACTTCCCAAAATAAAGATTTTACGCGGCTCATTTTGTGGAGATCTTTGAAAAGGTAAGATTCATCAATCGTTTTTCTGATCTGTGTAGGTCATTTTTCCTCATAGTAGACAACTTTTTATTAGGCTCAATATGCTTTTGTAAAGTGAATTAGAGGTGTCGTCAAATTTAATCCATCTTCAAGTGCTTTTAGTCGGTAAAAATGCTCAGGGAAAATGCCAGTCCAAATTCTAACTTTTTAGAACTTATTCCTTCCTAACGTGATAAGGTGTATCTTTTCCGTAACACTAGGTTGTTGTTATGGCAATGCATTGAGACAGGACGGAATTATGCTAAATGAAATTAACTTGGTAGGATGATTATTGACAGAGCCTACGGATATAAACAAATGATATTCTTGTTACTGTTATCCACAATTTTGGATTTGCTATACTAGGTTTAGGTCTACCAAATGCAAAGAACGATCTGTTTATGCACCTAATATTTAAGCCCTTGCATTGGCACTGTGACAGTTGTGACTAAGCTAGACCTATAATAATAATAAGCCTAGGCCTAGTACTAGGACCTATCACTGTATTATGACCCGAATTTGTTACCCACTTTAGCGAAGTCAGACAGAATTGTTATGTAAAAAAGTCAATTTTCATGATGTGTACAGAGTAGGCATATGAAGTTGAGAGAAACATAAGGCCTAGATCATGAAGCCATGTTTCAAATACAATGTAGAACCCTATTCCATTGATTGCCCTACTCAGTCAGACCAAGATTTAAATAGTCCCTGCATAGAATTTAAACTGGACCCAGACTATTATGAGTCACCCCACAAAATAATTTGCGACATAGGCGCCTACCGGCTGTTGACCACATCAATTATTACATAAGAGAACTTCAGCAGACAAAAACTGATCCTAATTCAGAGTTATGTGAAAATTATCAAATCATCTTTGACATCAAAAACAAAACTTTTTCTGTGTCACTTTCTGGAAACATCATGCAGACATTATGCAGACACAATGCAGGCTGTACAGTTACAAAATAGTATGACCCTTAACATTGCGTTGTGGTACTGTTAATGAATGTTAATTATTTGCTACTTTTTCGCATCTTTTTTTTGTCAAAAATGTGCCAATTTATTTTTTAATCACAGAGAAAACACAAAAACCATAACATAAAACTGATATTGGTTTTGATCATAAATTTGCAATGTCCAATCATACATTATATATTTACCTTACAACACGCTTTGATATAGAAAGTTTATTAAATTAATAACTAGTGTAAATTAAAACAACATGTTTTTTTGTTCCAATTTTTTTTGTATTAAAGTTCTCGCTTGTTGAAAAGTGAAGCACATAGGTGGAGCTGTTTTTATGAGTTGATGTAAAGCATACTATTTATCCATATGGCCAGACCAGTATAGAGCATAAAGCCGAAATACAGGTACAGTAGCAGTTTTTGTTTTCTGATTGAGGAATAAGCTACAGTACGCACACTGTTTTGATGTTTTTGTCTCAGTCTTGTTCTCACAATCAGAACTGATATAATTTGAAAAATTAAAAGCGTTGTTCTACATTGCAGAGTTATGATTATCTCATACTTTCACAGATAAACTGATCTTATAGTAAATGAAGATCTGAACAAATATTTTTTTCTTCAGCAATACTGAGATAGACAAGAAATTTTGTTCACCCGTTGATTCTCAGTTTGATCCCTTAAATGTAGATACACTTTATATATATATATATATATATATATATATATATATATATATATATGTATATATATATATATATATATATATATATATATATATATATATATATATATATATATATATATATATATAGAGATAGATATACATGTGTGTATATATATATATATATATATATATATATATATATACATGTATATATGTATATATATATATATATATATATATATATACATATATACATACATATGTGTGTGTGTGTTTATATATATATATATATATATATATATATATATATGTGTGTGTGTTTATATATATTTATATATATATATATATATATATATAAATATATATATGTGTGTTATATATATATATATATATATATATATATATATATATATATATATATATATATATATTTATATATATATGTATATATATATATATATATATATATATATATATATATATATATACATATATATATATATATATATATATATATATATATATATATATATATATATATATATATATATATATATATATATATATATATATATATATAGCAGTACACTGTTGACAGGACTTTACAGTAAGATGTAGCATCTTCAAAAATCTTGTTGCTATCAGACTATAGTTCATTTAGTCTGTCATATTGTTTTGTAGATTGAAATTAGTATAAATTGGGTGTAGTTTGGTTCCATATGGAGTGTTACTCTCTTTTATAGATATTTCTGTTATCATATTGCAGTCAATTTTCTCACCTTCATACATTCATTCAAGAAAGCTAACAATTGATTTACACAAATTGCTTTCATGCATGTTGCTTCAAGGCTACTATACTGTAAATCTAGAAATAACAAATAATTTTCATTTCAGAACAGTGTATATTAATGCAAAAAAGATTTAAGATTTTACAGATCACTGATTCATGCAGTCCAGAATGTCAAAAAAGGTCAATGTTTAGATTGTTAAAATGTTGTCTTGTTTACTTGAAATTACTCTTTGTGCTACTTGCAAAAAAGGTTTGAATTCTGCTTCTGCTCAAATACTGATGGAGATCAAAACTTCTATTACAAACATATTTGGTCAAACAAAATTGTATAGCAAAACCTAAATGATTTGTATAGCAAAACCATCATTAGTTTTTTTGCCTCACATCTTATATTTTCATTCATAATCTACAGTATCATTTGACGTAAACTTGTTTTTAAATATTCCTCAGTTGTTTTAGAGGAACAGTGCACAACTACTGCAGCATCACTTTGTCTTGATAATAACTTATCATTACCTTTTACTTTCCCTCAAAGATTGTGACAGAGCAACAGAGAAATCAAATAAGTACTATATTTCTAAAAGAAAAAATGTGCTCAAATAAGTGCAATATAAGGACCAGATCCGTATTTACCCATCAGTCACTTAGATTGCATGGAAGCTACAGCAACACCAACTGAAGAAGAATGCTGTGACTGAGTTATACAGCATCGAATGATGTCTCCATTCATCCTGTTTTTTTACAGCATACTTCATACATGGTCAAATGAAACACGTGTTGCTATATGTGAAATATTGTTTCATGAGATAATATTTTCATATTATATCTTTCTTTGTTTTACCTGCAGTAATGAATTTGATCAGTACATTTTGATATTGGAGCAGTGAAAGACATGGATATAGGTTCCACAGTATGTTTGCATCAACAGAAAAGGTAAACAAGATGCAGATAATTTAATGTCTTATGCAAACTATCATTATCCGTCCTTTAGAAAACTCAACTTAAAGAAATTAAAGTGCCATGTAAGTGTTTAATGGTCAATAATTACCATCTTTACCAATAATGTCATTATTATAAAACAATAATTAAATTGTATAGTGCAAAATTATGTTAAGCATTTCTATGTGCTGTACAAAGAGAAAATGATGGGGAGAAGCAGAAAAATAAGTAGAACGTTTTAAGGATACTATAAAATATATTGATGATTTTTTTCTTCATTTTCTGACACTAGGGTGAGGCATTGATGGATTTGTTGATATCGAATAGTCTCTTATTTGTAGCACTTCAAAGACACATACTTAGAAAGGCTGTCATAAAAGACTAGTGACATCTAGAACATTTACCTTGTAGTTTGGTGCAAGAAATCATTGACAAAGAAGTCTAATTAAAAAAAACACATCAAGTTTCAGACAAACAGTAGCAAATCAAAATTTGAGCTTTATTAGGATATGTATGATATGTGATGTAATGCAGTATGATATAAAATATGTTTTATAGTGAAATATATTGTCTTTTTGCTTTATTGACCTAGAGAATTTATTTTTCAGTGTGGAATATGGCAAAGAAAAACAAAGCTAGTTGCTCTCTTTGAAACTATTCTAGATTACAATTTTGAAAGAAAAAAACAGGAAATGAAAGGCAGTCTCACTCACGAGACAACCAACACTTTGTATTGGTATGAACAATAATTTGTTGCGTATTTCTCAAAGCTTTAGAATACTCAATTTAAAAACTAAATTTAATTTACATCATTAACCGATGTCTGGTCCTTTAAAGCAAACATATAAAACTTGCTCAGATGTAAAGTGAAATATACCTGTAGTCCAAGTCAACGTTTAAAAGTCTACGAATGGGTAGGTGAAAAGCTTTGTGTAATTCTTTATATTTCCTTCCTAAATTTCAGTTCTTGAAAATGAGGACAAAGTCTATTCCTGTTAAATTATGGTTAAGGGTATAGTCAACACTTAAAAACGTTGGTTAAAATCCCTTTCCATCTTTCAAAAAAAAAATGTGTGACAATGAATTAAAAAAACAAAACAAAGGGTTACACAAGGAAATAGGAACTCCCACCCACTCATACATCAAAAGAGTAACATAAAGAGGAACACAAATTTGCATATTGTGGCCTATAAATTCAAAATGTTCTAAAATGGTCAATTGTTAACCAATTTGGATGATTTTTTGTTGCTCTTTTTCATGGATTTTAAAGCAATTTAGCAAAACACTTATACATATAAAGGGTTTGATGCATTGCTTATGTTGTGAAGTGCAAATTTGTTATCAATGTATATTTATTCATGCAATTGTGCTGGAGTGCCACCGTTTGCTCTGAGTTTTTTGCTTGGTGACATTGACCTTTTTGAGATGCAGTGTGTAAACAAACAGTGCCATGTGGACAAAAGGCCTACTGTACTTGTCAACAGGATATTTATATTCAGGCAGCATCCTCTTCAGTTTGCTGGCTGGAGTCATTGCATGAGGACCTATATCGTTTGCCAGCAGCTCCGGACTTTGAGTTCCAAGTTCGTCATCCCTTTTTGTGAGCTATATTTCAACTAAATTTGTCAATTCCGATATTCAAATGTATCCCCAGTAATTCTTCATTGTGTTTAACCGTATTAATAACACTTGCAATGTTTGTAGAGTGACTTTTGACAAGTTTTCGTAAGTTTGCAAGTTGCAACCTTAATAAAGATGGCGTCACCATTTGCTGAAATTAATATTACGTTACGTTAGCAACAGTGTGGTTCACCGTGGGAGTAAACTGGTTTGTCAGCATTGCAGGTGGAGTATAAGCTCTGTGGCATTGGTGGATGTGGAGTGTAAAGAAAATTGCGGTTGTACAGTTTCGGCATTGTAGATGGGAGTATTCGGGCTCTTTGACATTGATGTTTATGCTGCCAGGCAAACCGTAATAGCTTTTGCAGTAATAAGTGTAGCGAGTGAAGGAATATTTCAAGCATATAAAAAAATAATTCCAGTTCTATTCAAGAGCATAGCGATGTCCAAAGCGTAGCGATCTTGAGTGAAAGTCAAAAGGATTGTGGATTGGAAGAACATCTTGTTGTGTACCATGTAATTTTTAGGCCCTGTATTGTGAATTTAGGTATTTATTAGGAAATGAGAAATAAAGTCTCATTCAGAAAGATGATGTGCTAGATAACCTCTCTCATATTATCTTCGCCAGGCCTGTGATTATCATATTGTTGATGATATTGAAAATGTATTGATTAAATTGATTATTTTCATTTGTATTTTGTTACTATGCTAATACAGTATATTATGAAAGTGGTTCAGGCTGTTTAATAGACTATAGGCTGCCTGTACTGTGAAAGTTGAGGAGATGAAATTGAGTACAGCGATATTCTAAGTGTTTGTAAGAATATAGGTTCTGTGTACCAGCAGGAATAAGTCCCTGGTGCTAGTAAAGAGTCGGGAGACGTTGATTTATTCAATTAGGGACCTGTCTGTACCAGTGTTATTCTTGTGTTGGTATTGATTGTTATTGTTGTTTTTCATGGTTTCATATATAATGAAAATGTCCAAAGGTATTGTGGGTTATTTTAGATTAGCTGATCCCAGTTAGGGTGGAATAGAAATCTAGAGTGAAGACAGATTTCTTGCTGTCTTGGGATTATTTTTTGTCAACAAAGTAATGAGTTGGCTTTGGGTGTTTCCTGTGCACAGCTGTGTTGAACTGCAGGTCATTGGTCTATGTTTTTTTTATTAGGAAAGGCTATGCGTTTTCGGTGTTGAGTTTGTAGCCGAGTATTGTGTAACATGTAACTAACCAACTTCTCAATAGGTGTTTTGAGATAAAGAGTATTTTGTTAAAATGTTATTACATACTGTGTATGTGGGATATTGGAAGTTGGTTTCATCAAAAGTTATGTACTTGTGCTTTCAAGTTTGTGTGTGTTCAGCCGTCATTTTTGTACCGTAGATCCCAACAGATGATACTCCTCGCCAACCCGGGGATACTCCCCACCCCCAGTTTATTTCACTTTTTTGTGATGAAGTTGGAACAAGACATACAAAACATACATTTGAACAAAAAGAGATTAATGAATTGTATTATCAAAAACAGTATTTTCTTTGACTTTTTTTAAGTGTTATGTGAATGTTTGTATTTGTGTACCATTTATCCCCTAATTATCTATCTATGAATTTATCTGCCTCAAACAAGGATAGACATACCCATTTTGTTTTTTAGGTTACTGTAGATCTGATGGAACCATTTTTTCAATTGAAATAGCAGACAGGCTTATTGTAACAGACCTGCAAGGTACACATGCATGTCCTGCATTCGCAAAGTAATGTGTTGTGTAACACTAAACCAGTCCAATAATTTGGGGACTCTGGTTGGGGACTCTGGTTGGGGACTCTCTACTACTGTGGTGGTTCCACACTTGGTTATTCATTGGGTTATACCACCCATGTGAAGCCTTATATAAGACCCTGTATTAAACATTAAGCCTTTCCTAAAAAACTGAAAACGCTTAATTTACACAGAAGAGGGAACGGAATTGGTGAATGAAAAATTTGCAGTGAATTGAAATAACTCGATTTCTGTTTGAAACTTGAAAGCACCTTGGATCATTCAGATTATCTTCAAGCACATCCAGATGAAAACAGTATTACAACACTGACAGACTGACAGTTAGTGACAAGGAGACGCGGCACAGCCTTCCGAATACTTCACTTGTTTGCCTTTATAGTCATTGATTTTCCTATCATTTGACTCCGCTCAGGCCTTTCCCATTATTGTTTGAGGTAGCTTGCCCCAGCCCTCATAATAGCGCTTTAATATTATAGGTTATCCGAGTGCCCGTGGTGGCGATTGCTCCTAAGCGTTGTTATGTATACCCCTTACGTGCGACTATTCATGATCTTCTATTGGTCAAGAGTTTTATTCTCCAATGGATTGCTTAGTGACCGTGCCCTTCATGCCCCATCCTATTCACTCCCAACTGACAGTTTGCCCCACATTGCACAGAAGAACCACTTGAATTTATGACAAGACTTATTTAAAGCTGGAATGTTAATTCAACCAAGTTTGGAGTTCGATGTTACACGTGTGAGTTATAAATGTTTCAGAGGTAAACATTCCTACCAGGTGTGTAACAATATGGTTGGTAAGGAGCAGAGACGTCACTCTAAGGGGTTGGTGCTGGGTTGGGGCGCCTCCTCTCAAATGGGACGCCAGTTGGACAATTTAACATGGCAGTTGGAAATCCAACTGTTCCATTGCCGGTCATTTAAGTCAATGTCATTGTCCAACAAGTCTTTAAAATAACATGGATCGCTTTGTGTGTCAAAGGGCATGACATGTTCTAACTCTGCGTCGTCATCACTGATCATGGTGCCCGGAAGAAATGATCCCAAAAACCAGTAAGGAACATAGCGGCCATCTTCATTAGCAACCCATCCGAAATTCAATGGATATAAGTCTTTGGTTACTTGATAGGTATGAGCTCGTCTTCACATTATAGCTATATAGTTAGCACGTAACAGATGTTGCGCTAGTGCTTTCTCATTGGGTGGTCAGGACGAACAATTGGTTCTTTTTACCTGTACCTGGCCTCGTTGATGTTACTTAATTGCTTAAAGCCATACATTCTGCACAAATAATCGGTGATCGCAGGTTTATCTATGACGTCATGACACAATGACCTAAGTGCTAAAGTGTGATTTCTGTCTTTCTTCAAATAACTGAATGGTACTGACTTGCCTCTTCTGTAGAATGCAGAGTTAAGTGATACCTAATGAGTGCATAAAAATCGATAAGTGCTTCAGTCAATAAGGTTTTCTTCCTTTCTAGCTCTTTTGAAATGTCGGTAACATTGATTAGCCTTCTGTTGTCCGCTGAACCAAAGTCTATCACAATCTTTGATGTTTCTGGCATTTTTGAGGTAAGCGCTACCAGAATGACATCAGTATCAGACGATCGAATCATTACCTTTATTTTCAAGTATGGAATGCCATGAGTGTGTCAGACTCTTCATGCTATCCCTGAAACTCTGCTGGTTCTTCATCTATCAGCATGCCCATTGTGTTTACATTCAACTTGAGACACCAATAATTGGAGTATAATACTCTTCCTAAATCTCCTTCAACAGGAATTGAGCAAGTGCTTCCTTGAATGCACCATTGTTTCGCAAGTGGATGCCTTTTTCTGCTGCTGTTGTTCCGCCCCTGTAATGATGATTGTCTTCATCTCATCACTTGTAGAACCTTTTTTCAGCCTTTCAACATCTTTGATAGGTAACTCTTCATACTTATCCAGCAAAAGAAGAACGGAATCCTTATTGGTTAAACACACTTTACCATGATATCTTTAACTATTTTGCCATAGGTTGATTTGTAGAACAAGTCCACCATCGAAAAGGGTGGCATCGATCTTAGAACCTAAAGCATTATCCTGGCTTGATTTTGGTAGCTAGGATTATAAGAGCTTAAGAAGGTTTGCTTTATTTGTTTCCATTGGAGTGCCACCAGGATGTGCGAGAGCGAGTGAAATCTCAGTGATTGGAAAACAAAGTACATCGTGTAAATCGATATTCACTAATGTGGTTGGTGCTTCAATTGTGAATGGATCACATATAGAGCGAAGCACTTTGAGGAACTTTTCTTGTCTACTAACTGTGGTGTAGCGGTTATCATACCTGTCTACAGACCACGAGGTCCTGGCTTTAAGCATGGGTTAGGTAGACACGCCAGTGCACCACAACTGGTTATCAAAGGCCGTGGACATTGACTTGGTTGTCGATGTTATGTCTGTCCGCATGTCGTACCTGTATTCTCGTCCGGGTCGTATTAAGCGTTTCGTGATCGCATTGTTACTATCATAACCGAATACGCAGGTGACGACCCCGTCATTGTAATTGTGTGTTCACTCGTCGTCGAGGAACTTTTCTGCATCATCATTGTTAAGACCAAATTTGGTTTCTTTACCTGAAAGCCTTTGATGAAATTTTAGCTTTGCGCCCTCATTTTGTTTTTCTTGATTTTGTCCTTCTTGATTTTGTCATTTACTTTGTGCTCTTGTTATGGTTACACGGCGATTTGAGGTTTCTGCCAAGGTAACCAGTATTCTCGAACCACCAACAGTCATTTTTCCCCTTTTGTTTTATGCAGTTTTTTTTGCAATGGTGCTTTGACCGCTGTGACGGTGATGTTCAGATTATGTTGATTCTGTGAGTCCTAGGAGTTATTGACAGGTAGCAAAGAGCTTCTACACATGGAGATCTAACGGTCGTAAAACGTAGCCTTCGGCAAAGAAACGCCGAAAAAATCCCTACACTTCTCTAACTTAATCCTCTGCAGATTCACTCAACACCCACATCCCATGGGCCCAATAAAAGTCCCTTTGAAGCAATGAGTGTAGCCGCTCTCAGCGCTAGAGCAAGCCAGCAAATGACGTCATTACTATACTCCGGTCATTTTGAAGTGACCTGTGCCTTACGTTATACGGCTGCGCAGTGTGTATTTTGCCGTAGTTTCTCAATGAAAGTTATGAGCAGTTGTAGAGCAAGTCGTTACAAAAGCACTAAAAAAACCTAAAATTGATCGGATTTTTTAACGGTAAGTTATCCTAATATTATTGGTGACATTTATGGCTACTATTTTAAGCAAATTTGGGGAAATAGCTTGCCTAAATTGTGTTTTTTGGCTTATTTCCTGCAGGTTCCTGTAAATGACGCTGGGTCAAGTTGGCTTGTTTACCTACCGACCTGAAGTTAGCTTCAGATTCAGATTCAGATTCATTCAGCCTCAGATTCTAATTTGAACTATAACAGTATAAGGTTATATTGCAATGCTGCCATGAATTTCCAACCAAACGTACTTTTCCCTTATGTGTTCATGTACGTTTGTTTTTGGGTTTCTCCAAATATATGTTTTGTTTTCCTTTAAAATAAAAAAACACAAAAATCGTATTTTTTCTAAACTAGCTCGTGAACTAATATCTGATTCTGAATCGGTTAAGTCGGCAAAATCCTTCAAGAGGACATGAACGCCAACCGACCGTAAAAACTATGAGTAAAAAAAACAACTTAGTTAGCAATACAAGTGTTAGTAAGTTTAGCTTTGAAACAGTTGAGACTTGGTGCATGTACAATGTCTGACGGTAAAGCACTCCAATCCTTTAGTGTGTGAGGGAAGAAAGAGTGTTTATATACATTCTTTTTAGCATAAGGAACCTGGAAATTAAGGTCATGATTATTTCTTGTATTAGTTCTGACGGTGGGGATAAGATCATCTTTTATTGATGGCGACAAGATTGTTATTGATTTTATATAGCATATGTAGCCGGGTGTTGTATCTTCTTGTTTTAAGCAGGAGCCAATCTAATCTATAAAGCATGCTTTTAACACTAGATTTATAAAAGTAGTCTGCCATACAGGACCTGGCTGCTTTCCTTTGAATAGATTCAAGTTTATTCACATCGCACTGGTGATGGGGGTCCCAGACTGCAGATGCGTACTCAAGTACTGGCCTGACTAGAGCTTTATAAGCAGTGGATTTAACGTCGGTGGGTCAGTTTGAGAGGTTACGTTTTAATAGGCCAAGTACAGAGTTAACTTTCTTGGTTATGTTATGTATATGTTTATCCCATCTAAGTTTATTATCAATTTCAACGCCTAGGTATGGGTAGGAGCTGACATGTTTTAGTGGCTGGTTGCATAAGGTATAAACAGGTGATTTAAAACATTTCTTAGAGAAAATTGACAAGATGTAGCATCTAGGGGGGTTGGAGTTTATTTGCCATTTGTTTTGCCATTGTTCAAGTTTGTTAAGATCATCTTGGAGGATTTGTTGGTCAGAGGGGTTATCAATTGTTCTGTACACAAGGCAGTCATCAGCAAACAGTCTAACTGTGCTTTTTATATCATCAGGGATGTCATTTACATATAAAAAGAAAAGTAATGGACCCAAGACAGTACCTTGTGGTACACCGGATAAAACCTGTTCAGAATCAGAAATCTCACCATCACAGACAACACGCTGGATGCGGTTGTTGAGGAATGATGCAAACCAGGCCAGGAGATTTCCATCAATACCATAGGCGGAACGTTTGGATAACAGGGGCTAGTGTGGGACTTTATCAAAGGTTTTGAGAAGTCAAGAATAGCCACAGAGTTGTTACTGTTTTGGTCAATTTGTTTAGAGATATCATATATTGTTAGGAGGAGTTGTGTTTCAGTCGATCTTTTTGCACGAAAGCTATTTTGTAAATCAGTTAAGATTTTATGCTCATCAAGGAATTTCATCACATGTGAGTGGATTATATGCTCAAAGATTTTACTATAATTAGCTGGGTTTTGTTTATCACCTTTTTTAAAAACGCTACATATGTTTGCTTCTTTCTACTAGTTAGGGATAATACCATTATTGATAGAGGTTTGAAAGAGATCAGTTAGAATTTCATAAAGGTCATCAGCGTGTGTTTTTAGAAACCATGGTGGTATTTGGTCAGGACCTGAGGCTTTGTTGGGGTCTAGGTCATGCAGTTGCTTTTTGACAAGTTCTGGGGTAATTATAAGTTGGTTTATTTTGCTGTTGGTGAGTGGTTTAGTTACAGGGATTTGGGAGGTGTTTTCTTCTGTGAAAACACTGAAAAACTGGTCATTTAGAATGCTAGCTTTAGTTTTACTGTCACTGCAGAGTTTACCATTATTTAGTAGATCAGACACACCTACAGAGCTACTTCTTAATCTTTTGATATAGGACCAGAATGCCTTTGGGTTTTCGTTAAGTGAGTTTTTAAGTTTATCACAGATGAAGGTGATTCTAGCTTCTTTGAGATTTTTACGGACAGCCTTCCTAAAGCTTTTATAGGTAGTCCAGTCATTGGCTTGTTGATTAGTCTTAGCTTTTTTAAACAGCTTATGTTTTTCCGGCAGAGACGGCGTTGGATACGGGTGAATCAGGGCAAATTTAGTTTAGTTGAGGTGTTTTTTATCAATATTAAATCTAATTTCCTGTTCAAAGAAATTCCATTTTTCATCAACATCAATGGAGTTATAGAATTGAGTATAGTATTGCAGCCTAAATTTGGTCAGGTCTTCTTTTATTCGTTTTATATTAGCTTTTTTCTTTAAATAGATTTTACGTTTAGGCAACTTTTTACGAGGAGGGGAGATATTTAGGGTCACTTCAATAATATCATGGTCACTTGTACCGGGAATGACATTAGCTGAGGTAACAGCTGGTGAATTGTTAGTATAAACAAGATCAAGGATGTTGTTATCTCTGGTGGGCGACTGCACCATTTGAGTGAGATTGAATGAATTGGTCACTTCAAGAAGAATTTTGGCTGCTTCGGAGGAAGCGTTAGTTCCTGAAATAATGTTTTGACTCCAGTCAATGTTAGGTTGGTTGAAATTACCAGCAAGAATAACATTGTTTTTGTCAGCATTTTTACCAAGCTTTTGGAGGGATTTTTCAACTCAAGTAGGCTAGTGAGATCATTGTGACTGGGTCTGTAAAATGTTCCTATATACATGCTCTTTTTCTTAGGAAATTGGAATTTGGTCCAGATAATTTCACAGTCAGAGTCTAATTAAGTGAGCTCAGTGAAAACCAGGTCATTTTTTATTGCCTGTAGTACACCACCATAACTATTTGAATTTCTATTTTTGCGAACAACTGTATAGTTGTCCGGGAAAATTTCAGCGCTGGTAATTTCGGAATTAAGCCAGGTTTCAGTGCCAATAATGACATCTGGGTCTTTTTCTTTGATAAGGCTTTCCACGGAGGTCGTCTTGTTTCGAACACTCTGAAAGTTGATAACAAGAAGCTTTAGAACTTTTCTTTTTTCCCTTTTAGGATTTGTTTTCAATTTGACATCGGGATGGTGGTTGGACCCCGAGTTAAGGCCAGAAGAACAATTTTGAAGTGGCTCATATGAGTTAATACAGTTGATGGAATTGTTAGTTGAGAACAAAGAATCAGAGAATTTCATGAAGTCACAAGTGTCACACACCCAGGTACATCTAGAATGCATGAGATCGCTGTATTTTGAGTCGTCAATGCTACAGCACTTAGTGTGGATCCATAGATCACAATTGTCACACTGTACTGCTTTTTCAGATCTCCTACACTGGAGTCCACACAGGCCGCAATGTGCCAAACATTCCGAACAAAACCAATCATCAGATGATGATGCAAGAGTATTGTAAGCTGCATTACTAATGCCTGCACACTTACGGTGAATCCACGAGTCACAATCATCACAACAAATACCTTTCTGGTTATCTTTAACAGATTTGTTGCATTGTTTGTAAGGATATTTTGGGGAAGGTCCAGCATTGCTTTCAATATCACCAGAAAGGGTAAGGAATAAAAGGATTAATTTTCTCCTGCGTGACTTGAATTTTGAAAATTTCCAACTTGATTTGTACGAATGTAATTTCCCATTGATAGAAAGATAACTTGCAAGTGAGTGATTTGAATAATCACTAGAGCCAAACAAGACATGGTAACCAGTTCCTGGGGCGGTTAGAGGTAAATTAGATGCCTGAGATGAATGAGATTGCGACCAATACAAGGAGTTTAGAGAGTCAGAGACTCGGGAGTATGTTAACAAGAACAGTACAGGGAAGACGAGGTTGTGAGTGAGAATAAACATGATTGATGGCAAGAAGATTGAATATACTTGACAAACAGGAAATACAGACAGGTAGGGCAGATAAACACTGTAATACAGAAAAGAATATGAATGGAATGACGTATAGAAAACAAACAATAAACTTACTCAGGTCTCAGGATTAATAATAATAATGTTCCGATCACCGAAAAAAAAGGTGGAAATGGTAATAATACAAATAGTGTGTTAGGCTATATTACATTAGGTTCACAATTGTTACGCAAAAATAACAAATACAAAAACTGCATTAAGTAATAACAAAAATAAACAGACAGGCAATGAATAAGCACGAATAATCTGCAGAAACGTAAAAATAATAATATATATCCAAGTGGGGTAAGAAAAATCCACAGTGAATATACCAGAAAATAAAGGAAAGACCAGACACCCCTAAGAATAATTTGACATATGTTAGATATCCATTAAAACCGACAGGTACCCTAACAAATGGGCCCAAATGGCATATTATATGGTTAATTTGATGAAATTCAGGAATCTAGCTCCTGGACCAACATACCCGCATATACACATGGGACACTAAGACCGAATGATAGCTTGATATATGTGACATTTAGATTAATGTCGTCAGGCACCCTAAAAAATGGGCCAAAATGGTATTATTATGTGGTCAATTAAAACAAAATCGGCGTTTTCGGCCCTTACTGGTTGTCTTGGGTGCCTGAAGCTCCTAAACTAGCTCGAGGACCAGCATGCCCGCAATAATTATATGAAACCGGTTGACAAAAGCATTAATGTGATATATGTGCCATATCCATTAAAGCCGTCATGCATATTGCTTTTTAATTCGTTGTGGTCCTTGTTACCAAGGGCTTCCTTTAAATCAAAAAACAAAAAATCGTGTTTTTTTTTTTAAACTAGCTCGTGAACTAACATACCACAAAATAAATGAAAGACCAGACACCCCTACGAATAATTTGACATATGTTAAATATCCATTAAAACCGACACGTTGGACTTTAAGATAAAAGGTGTAATATCATATATGTTCCATGTCCATTAAAGCCGTCAGGCGCACTAAAAAAAAGTTCCCAAATGACATATTACGTGGTGACTTGTTGAAATTGGCGTTTTTTGGCCCTTTTGGTGCCCTGGGGCTTCTAAAAAAGCTCGTAGACCAACAACATACTCGCATATACACGTTAGAACCTAATATAAAAGGTGTAATATCATATATGTTCCATGTCCATTGAAGTCGTCAGGCATACTAAACAAATTGGCCCAAATGACATATTACGTGGTGACTTGTTAAAATTGGCGTTTTTCGGCCCTTTTGGTGCCCTGGGGCTTCTAAAAAAGCTCGTGGATCAACATACCCGCATATACACATTAGACCCTAAGATAAAAGATGTAATTTCATATAGGTTCCATATCCATTGAAGCCGTCACGCATACTAAAAAAAATGTTTGCAAATGACATATTGCGTGGTGACTTGTTAAAATTGCCGTTTTTTGGCCCTTTTGGTGCCCTGGGGCTTCTAAAATAGCTCGTGGACCAACAACATACTCGCATATACACGTTAAACCCTACGAAAAAATGGTGTAATTTCATAAAGCTTCCATATCCATTGAAGCCGTCAGGCATACTAAGAAAATGGGCCCAAATGCCATATTACGTAATGACTTGTTGAAATTGGCGTTTTACGGCCCTTTTGGTGCCCTGGGGCTTCTAAAATAACTCGTGGACCAACATACCCGCACATATAAAAAAATGTCCCGAAATGTCCCAAAAAGACATATTTCGTGTTGACTTGCTGACATTGGTGTTTTTTGGCCCTTTTGGTGCCCTGCGGCTTCTAAAATAGCTCGTTGACCAACATATCCGCATATACACGTTAGACCCCAAGAGAAATGGTGTAATTTCATATAGGTTTCAGACCCATTAAAGCGGTCAGGCATGCTAAAAAATGTCCCGAAATGTCCCCAAATGACATATTTCGTGGTGACTCATTGACATTGGTGCTTTTCGGCCCTTTTGGTGCCCTGCGGCTACTAAAATAGCTCGTGGACCAACATACTCGTATATACACCTTAGACCTTAGAAGAAATGGTGTAATTTCATAAAGGTTCCAGACCCATTAAAGCAGTCAGAAAGCGAAAAAACTGTCCCAAAATGTTCCCAAATGACATATTTCGTAATGACATGTTGACATTGGTGTTTTTCGGCCCTTTCGGTGCCCTGCTGTTTCTAAAATACCTCGCCGACCAACATACCCGCATAAACACGTTAGACCTTAAAAGAAATGGTGTAATATCATATAGTTTCCAGGCCCATTAAAGCCGTCAAGCATGCCAAAAAAATGTCCCCAAATGCCCCCAAATGACATATTGCGTGGTGACTTGTTGACATTGGTGTTTTTTGGCCCTTTTGGTGCCCTGCGGCTTCTAAAATAGCTCGTTGACCTACATACCCGAAAATACACGTTAGACCCTAAGGGAAATGGTGTAATTTCATAAAGGTTCCAGACCCATTTAAGCCGTCAGGTATGTTAACAAAATGTCCCGAAATGTCCCCAAATGACATTATGCGTGGTGATTTGTTGATTTTGGTGTTTTTCGGCCCTTTTGGCGCCCTGCGGCTTCTAAAATAGCTCGTGGACCAACATATCCGCATATACACGTTAAAACCTAAGAGAAATGGTGTAATTTCATATGGGTTCCAGACCTATTAAAGCCGTCAGGCATGCTAAAAAAATGTCCCGAAATGTCCCCGAATGACATAATATAATGCGTGGTGATTTTAGACTTTGGTGTTTTTCGGCACTTTTGGTGCCCTGCAGCTTTTAAAATAGCTCGTGGACCAACATACTCGCATATACACGTTAGAGCCTAAGGAAAATGGTGTAATTTTATATAGGTTCCAGACCCATTAAAGCCGTCAGGCATGCTAAAAAAATGTCCCGAATTGTCCCCAAATGACATATTGTGTGGTGACTTGTTGACATTGGTGTTTTTTGGCCCGTTTGGTGCCCTGCGGCTTCTAAAATAGCTCGTTGACCAACATACTCGCATGTACACGTTAGACCTTAAGAGAAATGGTGTAATTTCATATAGGTTCCATACTCATTAAAGCCGTCAGGCATGCTAAAAAATCGTCCCGAAATGTTCCAAAAGACATTTTTCGTGTTGATTTGTTGATTTTGGTGTTTTTCGGCCCTTTTGGTGCCCTGCGGCTTCTAAAATAGCTCGTGGACCAACATACCCGCATATACACGTTAAAACCTAAGAGAAATGGTGTAATTTCATATGGGTTCCAGATCCATTAAAGCCGTCAGGCATGCTTAAAAAATGTCCCGAAATGTCCCCGAATGACATAATATAATGCGTGGTGATTTTTGACTTTGGTGTTTTTCGGCACTTTTGGTGCCCTGCAGCTTTTAAAATAGCTCGTGGACCAACATACTCGCATATACACGTTAGAGCCTAAGGAAAATGGTGTAATTTTATATAGGTTCCAGACCCATTAAAGCCGTCAGGCATGCTAAAAAATTGTCCCGAATTGTCCCCAAATGACATATTGTGTGGTGACTTGTTGACATTGGTGTTTTTTGGCCCTTTTGGTGCCCTGCGGATTCTAAAATAGCTCGTGGATCAACATACTCGCATGTACACGTTAGACCTTAAGAGAAATGGTGTGATTTCATATAGGTTCCATACTCATTAAAGCCGTCAGGCATGCTAAAAAATCGTCCCGAAATGTTCCAAAAGACATTTTTCGTGTTGACTTGTTGACATTGGTGTTTTTCGGCCCTTTTGGTGCCGTGCGGCTTCTAAAATAGCTCGTACACCAACATACTCGCATATACACGTTAGACTTTCAGAAAAATGGTGTAATATCATATAGGTTCCAGACCCATTAAAGCCGTCAGGCATGCTAAAAACAGGTCCCAAAATGTTCCCAAATGACATATTTCGTGTTGACTTGTTGACATTGGTTTTTTCGGCCCTTTTGGTGCCCTACGGCTTCTAAAATAGCTCGTGGACCAACATACCCGCATATATACGTTAGACCCTAAGGGAAATGGTGTAATTTCATATAGTTTCCAGACCCATTAAAGCTGTTAGGCATGCTAAAAAAATCTCCCGAAAAGTTCCCAAATGCCAAATTTTGGGTGCTTGTTGACATTGGTGTTTTATGGCCCTTTTGGTGCCCTGCGGCTTCTAAAATAGCTCGTGGACCAACACACCCGCATATACACCTTAGACCCTAAGGGAAATGGTGTAATTTCATATAGGTTCCAGACCCATTAAAGCTGTTAGGCATGCTAAAAAAATGTTCCGATTGTCCCCAAATGACATATTGCATGGTGACTTGTTGACATTGTGTGTTTTTCGGCCCTTTTGGTGCCTGGGGCTTCTAAAATAGCTCGTGGACCAACAACATACTCGCATATACACGTTAGACCCTACGAAAAAATGGTGTAATTTCATATAGCTTCCATATCCATTAAAGAAAAAGGGCCCAATTGCCATATTACGTGGGGACTTGTTGATTTTGGCGTTTTCCGGCCCTTTTGGTGCCCTGGGGTTTCTAAAATAACTCGTGGACCAACATACCCGCATATACACGTTAGGCTCTCAGATAAAAGGTGTTATTTTATATATGTTTTATATTTATTGAAGTGGTCATATATACTAAAAAAATGGGCCTAAATGACATATTTCGTGTTAACTTGTTGACATTGGTGTTTTTTGGCCCTTTTGGTGCCCTGGGGCTTCTAAAATAGCTCGTTGACCAACATTCCCGCATATACACGTTAGACCCTCAGAGAAATGGTGTAATATCATGTAGGTTCCAGACCCATTAAAGCTGTCAGGCATGCTAAAAAAATGTTCCGAATTGTCCCCAAATGACATATTGCGTGGTGACTTGTTGACATTAGTGTTTTTCGGCCCTTTTGGCGCCCTGCGGCTTCTAAAATTTCTCATGGACCAACATACCCGCATATACACGTTAGACCTTAAGAGAAAGGGTGTAATTTCATATGGGTTTCAGACCCATTAAAGCCGTCAGGCATGCTAAAACAATGTCCCGAAATGTTCCCAAATGACATATTGCGTGGTGACTTGTTGACATTGTGTGTTTTTCGGCTCTTTTGGTGCCCTGCGGCTTCTAAAATAGCTCGTGGACCAACATACTGGCATATACACGTTATACCCTCAGAAAAATGGTGTAATTTCATATAGGTTTCAGACCCATTAAAGCCGTCAAGCATTTAAAAAAAAATATCCCGAAATGTCCCCAAATGACATATCACGTGGTGTTTTGTTAACATTGGTGTTTTTAGGCCCTTTTGGTGCCCTGCGGTTTTTAAAATAGCTCGTGGTCCAACATACTCGCATATACACGTTAGACCCCAAGGGAACTGGTGTATTTTCATATAGGTTCCAGACCCATTAAAGCGGTCAGGCATTCTAAAACAATGTCCCGAAATGTCCCCAAATGACATATTGCGTGGTGACTTGTTGACATTGTTGTTTTTTGGCCCTTTTGGTACCCCGCGGCTTCTAAATTAGCTCATGGACCAACATACTCGCATATAAACGTTAGACCCTAAGAAAAATGGTGTAATTTCATATAGGTTCCAGACCCATTAAAGCCGTCAGGCATGCTAAAAAATTGTCCCGAATAGTCCCCAAATGATATATTGCGTGGTGATTTGTTGACATTGGTGTTTTTCGGCCCTTTTGTTGCCCTGCGGCTTCTAAAATAGCTCGTGGACCAACATACCCGCATATACACACTAGACCCTAAAGGCAATAGTGTATTTTTTTATAGGTTCCGGACCCATTAAAGCAGTCAGGCATGCTAAAACAATGTCCCGAAATGTCCCCAAATGACAGTGCGTGGTGACTTGTTGACATTGGTGTTTTTCGGCCCTTTTGGTGCCCTGCGGCTTCTACAATAGCTCGTGGACCAACATACCCGCATATACACGCTAGACCCTAAGAGAAATGGTGTAATATCATGTGGGTTCCAGACCCATTAAAGCTGTCAGGCATGCTAACAAAATGTTCCGAATTGTCCCCAAATGACATATTGCGTGGTGACTTGTTGACATTGGTGTTTTTCGGCCCTTTTGGTGCCCTGCGGCTTCTAAAATAGCTCGTGGACCAACATACTCGCATATACACGTTAGACCCTAAGAAAAATGGTGTAATTTCATATAGGTTCCAGACCCATTAAAGCCGTCAAGCATGTTAAAAAAATATTCCGAAATGTCCCCAAATGACAAATTACGTGGTGTTTTGTTGACATTGGTGTTTTTAGGCCCTTTTGGTGCCCTGCGGCTTCTAAAATAGCTCGTGGTCCAACATACTCGCATATACACGTTAGACCCCAAGGGAACTGGTGTATTTTCATATAGGTTCCAGACCCATTAAAGCGGTCAGGCATTTTAAAACAATGTCCCGAAATGTCCCCAAATAACATACTGACATATTGCATTGTGACTTGTTGACATTGGTGTTTTTCGGCCCTTTTGGTGCCCTGCGGCTTCTAAAGTAGCTCGTGGACCAACATACCCGCATATACACGTTAGACCCTAAAAGCAATGGTGTAGTTTTTTATTGGTTCCAGACCCATTAAAGCCGTCAGGCATGCTAACAAAATGTCCCGAAGTTTCCCCAAATAACATATTGCCTGGTGACTTGTTGACATTGGTGTTTTTGGCACTTTTGGTGCCCTGCAGGTTCTAAAATAGCTCGTGGACCAACATACCCGCATATACACGTTAGACCTTAAAGGAAATACTGTAATTTCATATAGGTTCCAGACCCAATGAAGCCGTCAGGCATTTTAAAACAAAGTCCCAAATGCCCCCAAAAGACATATTGCATGGTGACTTGTTGACATCGGTGTTTTTCGGCCTTTTTGGTGCCGTGCGGCTTCTAAAATAGCTCGTGGACCAACATACCCGCATATACACGCTAGACCCTGGGGAAAATGGTGTAATTTCATAGGTTCTAGACCCATTAAAGCTGTCAAGCATGCTAAAAAAAAATGTCCCGAAATGTCCCCAAATGACATATTACGTGGTGACATCTTAAAATTACCGTTTTCGGATCTTTTTGTGCCCTGCGGCTCCTTAAAATAGCTCGTGGACCAACATACCCGCATATACACGCTAGACCCTAAGGGAAATGGTGTAATATCATAACAGTTCCAGACCCATTAAAGCCGTCAGGCATGCTAAAAAATCTCCCGAAATATCCCTAAATGATACACTGCGTGGTGACTTGTTGACATTGGTGTTTTTCGGCCCTTTTGGTGCCCTGGGGCTTCTTAAATAGCTCATGGACCAACATACCCGCATATACACGCTAGACCCTGGGGAAAATGGTGTAATTTCATATAGGTTCTAGACCCATTAAAGCCGTCAAGCATGCTAAAACAATGTACCGAAATGTCCCCAAATGACATATTACGTGGTGACATGTTAAAATTACCGTTTTTCGGACCTTTTGGTGCCCTGCGGCTTCTAAAATAGCCCGTGGACCAACATACCCGCATATACACGTTAGAACCTAAGGGAAATGGTGTAATTTCATATAGGTTCTAGACCCATTAAAGCCGTCAAGCATGCTAAAAAAATTTCCTGAAATGTCCCCAAATGACATATTGCGTGGTGGCTTGTTGACATTGGTGTTTTTCGGCCCTTTTGGTGCCCTGCGGCTTCTAAAATATCTCGTGGACCAACATACCTGCATATACACCTTAGACCCTAAGGGAAATGGTGCAATTTCATATAGCTTCCAGACCCATTAAAGCCGTCAGGCAAGCTAAAAAAAAGGCCCGAAAAATCCCCAATTGACATATTGCGTGGTGTTTTGGGGACATTTTTTTTTGTGGCCCTTTTGGTGCCCTGCGGTTTGTAAAATAGCTCGTGGACCAACATACCCGAATATACACGTTAGACCCTAAAGGAAATGGTGTAATTTTTTTCAGATTCCAGACCCATTAAAGCTGTCAGGCATGCTAACAAAAAGACCCAAAATGTCCCCAAATGACATATTGCGTGATGACTTGTTGACGTTGGTGTTTTTCGGCCCTTTTGGTTACCTGCGGCTTCTAAAATAGCTCGTGGACCAACATACCCGCATATACACGTTAGACCCTAAAGGAAATGGTGTATTTTCATATAGGTTCCAGACCCATTAAAGTTGTCAGGCATGCTAACAAAATGTCCCGAAATGTCCCCAAATGACATATTGCATGGTGACTTATTGACATTGGTATTTTCTGGCTCTTTTGGTGCCCTGCGGCTTCTAAAATAGCTCGTGGTTAAACATACCCGCATATACACGTTAGACCCTAAGGAAAATGGTGCAATTTCATATAGGTTCCAGACCCATTAAAGCCGTCAGGCATTCTAAAACAATGTCCCAAAATGCTCCCAAATGACATATTGCATGGGTACTTGTTGACATTGGTGTTTTTCGGCCCTTTTGGTGCCGTGCGGCTTCTAAAATAGCTCGTGGACCAACCTACCGCATACACACGCTAGACCTTAAGGAAAATGGTGTAATTTCATATAGTTTCCAGACCCATTAAAGCCATCAGGCATGCTAAAAAAATGTCCCGAAATGTCCCCAAATGACATATTACGTGGTGACTTGTTTAAATTACCGTTTTTCGCCCCTTTTGGTGCCGTGCGGCTTCTAAAATAGCTCGTTGGCCAATATATCCGCATATACACGTTAGACCTTAAGGGAAATGGTGTAATATCATATAGGTTCCAGACCCATTAAAGCCGTCACGCATGCTAAAAAAAGTCCCAAAGTGTCCCCAAATGACATATTGCGTGGTGACTTGTTGACATTGGTGTTTTCGGCCCTTTTGGTGCCCTGCGGCTTCTAAAATAAACTCTGGACCAATATATCTGCATATACACGCTATACCCTAAGGAAAATGGTGTAATTTCATATAAGTTCCAGACCCATTAAAGCCGACAGGCATGCTAAAACAACGTCCCGAAATGTCCCCAAAAAACATATTGCACGGTGACTTGTTGACATTGGTGTTTTTTGGCCCTTTTGGTGCCCTGCGGCTTCTTAAATAGCTTGTTGACCAACATACCCGCATATACACGCTAGACCCTGGGAAAAATGGTGTGATTTGATATAGGTTCTAGACCCATTAAAGCCGTCAAACATGCTAAAAAAATGTCCCGAAATGTCCCTAAATGACACAGTGCGTGGTGACTTGTTGACATTGGTGTTTTTTGGCCCTTTTGGTGCCCTGCGGCTTTTAAAATAGCTCGTGGACCAACATACTCGCATATACATGCTAGACCCTAAGGGAAATGATGTATTTTCATATAGGTTCCAGACCCATTAAAGCGGTCAGGCATGCTAAAAAATGTCCTGAAATGCACCCAAAAGACAGAAAGACATATTGCATGGAGACTTGTTGACATTGGTGTTTTTCAGCCCTTTTTGGTGCCCTGCGGCTTCTAAAATAGCTCGTGGACCAACATACCCGCATATACACGTTAGACCCTAAGGAAAATGGTGCAATTTCATATAGGTTTCAGACCCATTAAAGCCGTCAGGCATTCTAAAACAATGTCCCAAAATGCTCCCAAATGACATATTGCATGGGTACTTGTTGACATTGGTGTTTTTCGGCCCTTTTGGTGCCGTGCGGCTTCTAAAATAGCTCGTGGACCAACCTACCGCATACACACGCTAGACCTTAAGGAAAATGGTGTATTTTCATATAGTTTCCAGACCCATTAAAGCCGTCAGGCATGCTAAAAAAAAGGCCCGAAAAATCCCCAATTGACATATTGCGTGCGGCTTCTAAAATAGCTCGTTGGCCAACATATCCGCATATACACGTTAGACCTTAAGGGAAATGGTGTAATATCATATAGGTTCCAGACCCATTAAAGCCGTCACGCATGCTAAAAAAAGTCCCAAAGTGTCCCCAAATGACATATTGCGTGGTGACTTGTTGACATTGGTGTTTTTGGCCCTTTTGGTGCTCTGCGGCTTCTAAAATAGCCTTTGGACCAATATATCTGCATATACACGCTATACCCTAAGGGAAATGATGTAATTTCATATAAGTTCCAGACCCATTAAAGCCGACAGGCATGCTAAAACAACGTCCCGCAATGTCCCCAAAAAACATATTGCATGGTGACTTGTTGACATTGGTATTTTTTGGCCCTTTTGGTGCCCTGCGGCTTCTAAAATAGCCCGTGGAACAACATACCTACAGAGGACTAGTAGACCTTTCGTTTGATATGCGATATTGTATACTAAATTGTATTTAGCTACCTCTAATTAGCTGTATCCGTAAGGCAATAATTATGTGCACACTAAGTCAATAAGACTTAAAAACGTCAAAAGGGAGAGAGGGTGGCATTCAATGGGTTCAAAACCATTTTCCTCCGTGACGGTTTTTGTTCAATAGGGGTGACCAGGCTTTTCAAAAATGTCAAAAAATTGGGATCGGATTTATTCAAAAGACTCAATCAGCCGTTTTTGCAGAGAACAAAGTCTGAGATTTTCGGAATGATTTACGTAAAGTGGGGCGCAATTTTGGTTGAATCACGCCTTAAAACAACACATTTTTCAAAAATTTTATGTGCTCGGGAGACAGAGGACTAGTAGACCTTTCGTTTGATATGCGAAAATGTATATTAAATTGTATTTAGCTACCTCTAATTAGCTGTATCCGTAAGGCAATAATTATGTGCACACTAAGTCAATGAGACTTAAAAACGTCAAAAAGGGGAGGGGTGGCATCAATGGGTTCAAAACCATTTTCTCCGTGATGGTTTTGTTCAATAAGGGGTGACCAGGCTTTTCAAAAATGTCAAAACGTTTGGGATCGGATCTATTCAAATGACTCAATCAGCCGTTTTTGCAGAGGAACAAAGTCTGAGAATTTTCGGAATGATTTACGTAAAGTGGGGCGCAATTTGGTTGAATCACGCCTAAAACAACACATTTTCAAAAATTGTTATGTGCTCAGAGACAGAGGACTAGTAGACCTTTCGTTTGATATGCGAAAATGTATGTTAAATTGTATTTAGCTACCTCTAATTAGCTGTATCCGTAAGGCAATAATTATGTGCACACTAAGTCAATGAGACTTAAAAAACGTCAAAAAAGGGAGAAGGGTGGCATCAATGGGTTCAAAACCATTTTCCTCCGTGACAGTTTTGTTCAATAAGGGGGTGACCAGGCTTTTCAAAAATGTCAAAAAATTTGGGATCGGATTTATTCAAGATAGACTCAATCAGCCGTTTTTGCAGAGGAACAAAGTCTGAGAATTTCGGAAATGATTTACGTAAAGTGGGGCGCAATTTGGTTGAATCACGCCTTAAAACAACACATTTTTGAAAATTTTATGTGCTCGGAAGACAGAGGACTAGTAGACCTTTCGTTTGATATGCGAAATGTAATTATTGTATTTAGCTACCTCTAATTAGCTGTATCCGTAAGGCAATAATTATGTGCACACTAAGTCAATGAGACTTAAAAACGTCAAAAGGGAGAGGGGTGGCATCCAATGGGTTCAAAACCATTTTCCTCCGTGACAGTTTTGTTCAATAGGGGGGTGACCAGGCTTTTTAAAAATGTCAAAAAAATTGGAATCGGATTTATTCAAAGAAGACTCAATCAGCCGTTTTTGCAGAGGAACAAAGTCTGAGAATTTTAAAATGATTTACGTAAAGTGGGGCGCAATTTGGTTAAATCACGCCTTAAAACAACACATTTTCGGCAATTTTATGTGCTCGGGAGACAGAGGACTAGTAGACCTTTCGTTTGATATGCGAAAATGTATGTTAAATTGTATTTAGCTACCTCTAATTAGCTGTATCCGTAAGGCAATAATTATGTGCACACTAAGTCAATGAGACTTAAAAACGTCAAAAAGGGAGAGGGGTGGCATCCAATGGGTTCAAAACCATTTTCCTCCGTGACGGTTTTGTTCAATAGGGGTGACCAGGCTTTTCAAAAATGTCAAAAAATTTGGGATCTGATCTATTCAAGAAGACTCAATCAGCCGTTTTTGCAGAGGAACAAAGTCTGAGAATTTCGGAATGATTTACGTAAAGTGGGGCGCAATTTGGTTGAATCACGCCTTAAAACAACACATTTTTCGAAAATTTTATGTGCTCGGGAGACAGAGGACTAGTAGACCTTTCGTTTGATATACGATATTGTATATTAAATTGTATTTAGCTACCTCTAATTAGCTGTATCCGTAAGGCAATAATTATGTGCACACTAAGTCAATGAGACTTAGAAACGTCAAAAAGAAAGAGGGGTGGCATCCAATGGGTTCAGAACAATTTTCCTCCGTGACGGTTTTGTTCAATAGTGGGGTGACCAGGCTTTTCAAAAATGTTAAAAAATTTGGGATCCGATGTATTCAAGAAGACTCAATCAGTCGTTTTTGCAGAGGAACAAAGTCTGAGAATTTCGAAATGATTTACGTAAAGTGGGGCGCAATTTGGTTGAATCACGCCTTAAAAAAACACATTTTTCGAAAATTGTATGTGCTCGGGAGACAGAGGACTAGTAGACCTTTCGTTTGATATGCGATATTGTATATTAAATTGTATTTAGCTACCTCTAATTAGCTGTATCCGTAAGGCAATAATTATGTGCACACTAAGTCAATGAGACTTAAAAACGTCAAAAAGGGAGAGGGGTTGCATCCAATGGGTTCAAAACCATTTTCCTCCGTGACGGTTTTGTTCAATAAGGGGGTGACCAGGCTTTTCAAAAATGTCAAAAAATTTGGGATCGGATCTATTCAAGAAGACTCAATCAGCCGTTTTTGCAGAGGAACAAAGTCTGAGAATTTCGGAATGATTTACGTAAAGTGGGGCGCAATTTGGTTGAATCACGCCTTAAAACAACACATTTTTCGAAAATTTTATGTGCTCGGGAGACAGAGGACTAGTAGACCTTTCGTTTGATATGCGAAATTGTATATTAAATTGTATTTAGCTACCTCTAATTAGCTGTATCTGTAAGGCAATAATTATGTGCACACTAAGTCAATGAGACTTAAAAACGTCAAAAAGGGAGAGGGGTGGCATCCAATGGGTTCAAAACCATTTTCCTTCCGTGACGGTTTTGTTCAATAGGGGGTTGACCAGGCTTTTCAAAAATGTCAAAAAATTCGGGATCGGATTTATTCAAGAAGACTCAATCAGCCGTTTTTGCAGAGGAACAAAGTCTAAGAATATCGGAATGATTTACGTAAAGTGGGGCGCAATTTGGTTGAATCACGCCTTAAAACAACACATTTTTCGAAAATTTTATGTGCTCGGGAGACAGAGGACTAGTAGACCTTTCGTTTGATATGCGATATTGTATATTAAATTGTATTTAGCTACCTCTAATTAGCTGTATCCGTAAGGCAATAATTATGTGCACACTAAGTCAATGAGACTTAAAAACGTCAAAAAGGGAGAGGGGTGGCATCCAATGGGTTCAGAACCATTTTCCTCCGTGACGGTTTTGTTCAATAGGGGGACGACCAGGCTTTTTAAAAATGTCAAAAAAATTGGAATCGGATTTATTTCAAAACTCTCAATCAGCCGTTTTTGCAGAGAAACAAAGTCTGAGAATTTCGGAATGATTTACGTAAAGTGGGGCGCATTTTGGTTGAATCACGCCTTAAAACAACACATTTTTCGAACATTTTATGTACTCGGGAGACAGAGGACTAGTAGACCTTTCGTTTGATATGCGATATTGTATATTAAATTGTATTTACCTACCTCTAATTAGCTGTATCCGTAAGGCAATAATTATGTGCACACTAAGTCAATGAGACTTAAAAACGTCAAAAAGGGAGAAGTGTGGCATCCAATGGGTTCAGAACCATTTTCCTCCGTGATGGTTTTGTTCAATAATGGGATGCCCAGGCTTTTCAAAACTATCAAAAAGTTCGGGATCGGATTTATTAAAGATGCTCAATCAGCCGTTTTTGCAGAGGAACAAAGTCTGAGAATTTTAAAATGATTTACGTAAAGTGGGGCGCAATTTGGTTGAATCACACCTGAAAACCACACATTTTTCGAAAATTGTATGTGCTCAGAAGACAGAGGACTAGTAGACCTTTCGTTTGATATGCGATATTGTATATTAAATTGTATTTAGCTATCCCTAATTAGCTGTATCCGTAAGGCAATAATTATGTGCACACTAAGTCAATTAGACTTAAAAAAGTCAAAAAGGGAGAAGTGTGGCATCCAATGGGTTCAGAACCATTTTCCTCCGTGATGGTTTTGTTCAATAGGGGGATGACCAGGCTTTTTAAAAATGTCAAAAAAATTGGGATCGGATTTATTAAAGATGCTCAATCAGCCGTTTTTGCAGAGGAACAAAGTCTGAGAATTTCGGAATGATTTACGTAAAGTGCGGCGCATTTTGGTTGAATCACGCCTTAAAACAAGAAATTTTTCGAAAATTTTATGTGCTCGGAAGACAGAGGACTTGTAGGCTTTTCGTATGCTATGCGATATTGAATATTAAATTGTATTTAGCTACCTCTAATTAGCTGTATCCGTAAGGCAATAATTATGTGCACACTAAGTCAATGAGACTTAAAAACGTCAAAAAGGGAGAGGGGTGGCATCAAATGGGTTCAGAACCATTTTCCCCCGTGACGGTTTTGTTCAATAATGGGGTGACCAGGCTATTCAAAACTATCAAAAAGTTCGGGATCGGATTTATTAAAGAAGGCTCAATCAGCCGTTTTTGCAGAGGAACAAAGTCTGAGAATTTTAAAATGATTTACGTAAAGTGGGGCGCAATTTGGTTGAATCACGCCTTAAAACAACACATTTTTCGGCAATTTTATGTGCTCGGGAGACAGAGGACTAGTAGACTTTTCGTTTGATATGCGATATTGTATATTAAATTGTATTTAGCTACCTCTAATTAGCTGTATCCGTAAGGCAATAATTATGTGCACACTAAGTCAATGAGACTTAAAAACGTCAAAAGGGAGAAACAATGGGTCAAAACGGTTTTGAAAGAGGGGTTCAATGGGTTCGAAAACCATTTTCCTCCGTGACGGTTTTGTTCAATAGTGGGGTGACCAGGCTTTTCAAAAATGTCAAAAAATTTGGGATCGGATCTATTCAAGAAGACTCAATCAGCCGTTTTTGCAGAGGAACAGAGTCTGAGAATATTGGAATGATTTACGTAAAGTGGGGCGCAATTTGGTTGAATCACGCCTTAAAACAACACATTTTTCGAAAATTTTATGTGCTCGGGAGACAGAGGACTTGTAGGTTTTTCGTATACTATGCGATATTGAATATTCGATTGTATTTAGCTACCTCTAATTAGCTGTATCCGTAAGGCAATAATTATGTGCACACTAAGTCAATGAGACTTAAAAACGTCAAAAAAGGAGAGGGGTGGCATCCAATGGGTTCAGAACCATTTTCCTCCGTGACGGTTTTTTCGTCTAATAGGGGGGTGACCAGGCTTATCAAAAATGTCAAAAATTTGGGATCGGATCTATTCAAGAAGACTCAATCAGCCGTTTTTGCAGAGGAACAAAGTCTGAGAATATCGGAATGATTTACGTAAAGTGGGGCGCAATTTGGTTAAATCACGCCTTAAAACAACACATTTTTCGAAAATTTTGAGTGCTCGGGAGACAGAGGAGTAGTAGACCTTTCGTTTGATATGCGAAAATGTATGTTAAATTGTAATTAGCTACCTCTAATTAGCTGTATCCGTAAGGCAATAATTATGTGCACACTAAGTCAATGAGACTTAAAAACGTCAAAAAGGGAGAGGGGTGGCTTCCAATGGCTTCGAAACCATTTTCTTCCGTGACGGTTTTGTTCGATAGAAGGGTGACCAGGCTTTTAAAAAATGTCAAAAAATTCGGGATCGGATTGATTCAAGTAAGACTCAAGCAGCCGTTTTTGCAGAGGAACAAAGACTGAGAATTTCGGAATGATTTACGTAAAGTGGGGCGCAATTTGGTTGAATCTCGCCTTAAAACAACACTTTTTTTGAAAATTTTATGTGCTCGGGAGACAGAGGACTAGTAGACCTTTCGTTTGATATGCGATATTGTATATTAAATTGTATTTAGCTACCTCTAATTAGCTGTATCCGTAAGGCAATAATTATGTGCACACTAAGTCAATGAGACTTAAAAACGTCAAAAAAGGAGAAAGGTGGCATCCAATGGGTTCAGAACCATTTTCCTCCGTGACGGTTTTGTCTAATAGGGGGGTGACCAGGCTTATCAAAAATGTCAACAAATTTGGGATCGGATTTGTTCAAGAAGACTCAATCAGCCGTTTTTGCAGAGGAACAGAGTCTGAGAATATCGGAATGATTTACGTAAAGTGGGGCGCAATTTGGTTGAATCACACCTAAAAACAACACATTTTTCGAACATTTTCTGTGCTCGGAAGACAGAGGACTAGTAGACCTTTCGTTTGATATGCGATATTGTATATTAAATTGTATTTAGCTACCTCTAATTAGCTGTATCCGTAAGGCAATAATTATGTGCACACTAAGTCAATGAGACTTAGAAACGTCAAAAAGAAAGAGGGGTGGCATCCAATGGGTTCGAAATTATTTTCCTCCGTGACGGTTTTGTTAAATAGTGGGGTGACCAGGCTTTTCAAAAATGTCAAAAAATTCGGGATCTGATCTATTCAAGAAGACTCAATCAGCCGTTTTTGCAGAGGAACAGAGTCTGAGAATATTGGAATGATTTACGTAAAGTGGGGCGCAATTTGGTTGAATCACACCTGAAAACAACACATTTTTCGAAAGTTTTATGTGCTCAGAAGACAGAGGACTAGTAGACCTTTCGTTTGATATGCGATATTGTATATTAAATTGTATTTAGCTACCTCTAATTAGCTGTATCCGTAAGGCAATAATTATGTGCAC
>JAIGNY010000852.1:0-7500 GCA_020152595.1 Chiridota heheva
CCGCCCATGGACATAACTTTATATCAATTTTCATTCTCTGCCTGATGTACAATACACAAGATGAATGTAGACAACCAGTGAAATCACAATCTCAATAGCTTCCATTTCCAAACTACGGTGAGGTTTTAGAGGTTTTAACAAAGTTTTGCTTTGAAGATGTCATTGACAGGGCTGTAATTCTTTGGGGGACGAGATGACCATCCTTTAGTTCAGAGTGACCATCATTTAGCTAGGGTGAGCATCATTTAGCTAGGGTAACCATCGCTTAATCAGGGTGACCATCGCTTAGTTAGGATGACCATCTTTTAGTTAGGATGATCATCATTTGGTTAAGGTGACCATCGCTTAGTTAGGGTGACCATCTTTTAGTTAGGATGATCATCTTTTAGTTAGGGTGACCATCTTTTAGTTAGGGTGACCGTCGTATAGTTAGGGTGACCATCGCTTGGATAAGGTGACTATCGTTTAGTTAGGGTGACCATCGTATAGTTATGTGACTATCGTTCAATTAGGGCGACCATCGTTTAGTTAGGGTGACTATCTTTTTTATCGTCATGCACAATAAGCAGCCATTTTTGTAATCATTAAACATGTAAACATTTAACAGATAGGCCTAAATGAAGACGTAGAATTTTGGAATATTTTCAATTGTCATTTGGGGCATTTCAACCTCAATCAATAAGATGTTTTCAGACCGACCAATCGATTGCTGGTGGAATTTTCCCTCTGATACCAACCAATCTGCTGAAGTTGCTGGAGGAATAAGGTCAATGCATGCATATGTATACTTTCATGTATAAAAAAAAAACATGTCTTTTATACGCTTGGTACCCAGGTACCGTATTGTGCGAAAATCATGAAGATGGCCAACAGTCCCACAATATTTAATTTGTCTATAAGATTCCTCCAGTATATGATTGGTCCATAATAGACACATAAATTTCAGCCATGTGACATTATTGAAATTAGTTTTCTCGAAATAGGCCACTTCAATTTGTAAAGGTCCAATATTCATTCTTTCACTCAATTGATGATAACTTGTCTCTTAAATTTAATATTACGCTTGCAATGCAAATTTCACCATAAAAAGATACTAACATAATAGTAACTTTCTATTACAATTTACCTTATCTCCAGTAAATTGATGTCCCCCACCAAGAACATTGACGTTCTTGTCTATGATTCCCACCGCACAGAGAGAGCCGTTTCTTGCGTTTATCTTCAGTTTCGTTGTACCTCCTGGTAACTCCTGCACCTCCGAGAACTCCAGGGAAACCTACATGTAATACATTTCTTTACTGATTAGCTTAGTTCTCATTCAATAGAAAGTGGCTGGTACAGAAATCTATTTGTATGACAGTGACATCACATCTCTAATTTCTTAACATTTGTGAATGTATTGACGAAATTTTTAGATGCTACTTTCTTAACAAATATTTATGTATTTGACATAAAATCAATTAAGACTTTTTACTGATTTTTTTACTGTCAAAATATTGCAGATTTAAATCACAGTATATAATTGAGTTGCAAATGATAGCAAACTTTTGATGAATTTCCATGTCAACAATATTTGCCGTGCTGCCACACAAACCATGTGCAAAATAAGTAAGATTAGACAATAAAAGTACTTTAATAAAAGTCAAACTAAACATCTTGTCCATGCCGCCATATCTTTACTTCTTGATAAATGTAATTCCCTTCTTAATAGGATTCCAAACTCCCAATTTGAGAAATTCCAATCGATCCAAAATTCAGCAGCACGAATCACCAAAACAAGAACATATGATCACATCTCCGGCATTCTATACCAACTTTACTGGCTCCCAATATATAAAAGAATAATTTTCAAAATTCTGATGTTAACATATAAATCCCTTATTGACCAATCACCTGACTATATGAATAATGTGATGTCTTTACAATCCCCAAAGTTCACTTGATTCAAGCAATCAACTAATTCTAACTCCACATCGGTAGACCGCTTATGCAAATCGAGCCTTCTCTGTTGCCCCATAACTCTGCCTTCTCTGTTGCAATAAGCTCACCTTGCACATGAATAGCTCACCGTCAAGCTCAGATGATTACAAATTTCAAATCTTTACTTAAGGGAATATTCCCATGGAATTATATTTTTGTACATGTGATAAAGGAATACTCCCATGGCATTTCATTTTTGTACATGTAATAGAGGAATACTCTCATGGCATTTCATTTTTGTACATGTGATAGAGGAATACTCTCATGGCATTTCATTTTTGTACATGTGATAGAGGAATACTCTCATGGCATTTCATTTTTGTACATGTGATAGAGGGAAAACATAAACAATTTCATCTATTTTGTCCTTCTTTGTTTAATCATTTAAGTTAGGTATTTTGCTATTGTTTAAGAATTTGCTTTAAACAGCTGTTATTTTTACGTACTATTTAATTGTTTTTTGCTACTGATGACGTATGTGCTGAATTTCTTATCACTTATTTATTTAGTTTTTCATGATTGTAAAGAGCATTGAGGACTTTTGTTGCTGCTTTTAAGAACTACATCATTATTATTATATATTATTATATAACTGCAATAGATATAAGTTGTTTCAGTTCTGTCAGACATAACCCATGGCAGTTAGTCATCACAAAACCTTCGAAATATTTTGATAAAATACACAGAATTTAAGGATATAACATTGCTGCTGGTCTTAATTCAGTTATTTCTAACAAATCTGATGCAACTTTTAATTTCAAAATTTCCTTAATGGTCTGATTTTGGATACTTTGTCATGCATCATATTCATAGTAAAATTTTGGAAAAGCCAGTTGAAAATGAACATGGCAGTTGGATATTCAACTCTCACCCTTACAAATTCAACTCTGGCACCCTCATAAATCAACTTACTTGGAAAATGATGGCCCTTCACCTCCCCACCCCTCCGCATCCCCAATCAGAAGACCCTAGTGATGTCCCTGATTAGAATATGGCCTTGTGAAGTAACTGTGATCTACCACCAGAAGAGAATATGAATTAACCAAAAAATCATAAAAGTGCATTAACAATGTTCAAAAAATCGAGGGTGTGCCATCAATATTAAAGAGTAGACTTACTAAACTGGTTAATTTCCATACAAATAAAATTACAACATTTTCATAAAAAATCAAAGAGGACCGGAATTGGAATTAATTACAAAATTTAATAAAGACTGTTCAAAATTGTGAAAGAAATAATACTAATGTAGTGAACACATCTTTATATACTTCCCTCTTTCAAAATTACATCGCATAACTGCATGAGGGACATTTTTAGAGCAGTTTTACCACATATATACTATTGTTCACTCAAGAAAAAAAATGTCTTCCAGCGTTTATCGAACATGTCGATTTTTCCATCTCCGAACACGAAAAACATGTTTGACTACCGAAATAATCATTTAAAATTTTAACATAACAAAATAAATACCTTCACATAATTGTAATTACCTCATTTTCAAAAGCGTTGTTCACATTAAAATGAAGACTATCCGCAACCACCTCATCATCCTCAGAAATGTAGTACACCATTAGATGGGCTTTAGGGCTGAACTCAGGAATAACTTTGAAGGAGAATCGAGCCTGTTGCAAGGCTTGTGGGGTTGGGTGAACCACTGGTGTAGGTGTTAAAATCAAGGGAGGAGGAATGGTAACTATGAAGAGAATAAAGATAAAATAAAGCTGCCTCAACCTTTCCAGAACCCAGTCCCAATTTGCCCCAATTAGCCTGTACATAGAAAATACATTATCAAAATTTAAATTACTGATGATTAAAAGAATCTTCAATGATGGTTCTTTGTGTTTTATAACACTTTCAATCACATTAAGAATGTGAACTGTCTGCCCATTGATCATGAGAAATATTTGCACAAATATCTTCAAATTTTGGATAGAAACATTGATCAGAAACTAAATGCTGCTGCTTTTTTCTCAAAAATATCCAACATTTTCCTGAAAATGTCTGAAGTGTTTGCTCAAAATATCAGTTTTGCTTCCTAAATATTTCTGAATTATTTGCTCAAAATACCTGAATTTTTGCTCAACATATCCGACTTCGGATTCTACTTTGCAAATTAGAAAATTTCTCAAAATTTTCAGTTTTTTTCTCTCAAAATATCCAACATTTTCCTCCGAATGTCTGAAGGTCTTTCTTAAAATATCAGACGTTTTCCTCATTCTTTCATAATTCTTAATTCTAAAGTATTTGCTCAAAATATCTGAATTTTTGTTCAAAATATCTGACTTCAGATTCTACTTTGCAAAATAGAAACTGAGTTAATGTTTTTGTAACACTAATGAATGCAATCGCTCTTAGAGAATCTTAAAATTAGATCTACAGTTACCAAATTTCTGACTTTTTCCTCAAAATTTGCAGTTTTTTCTCTAAAAATCCAACATTTTCATCAAAATGTCTGAAAGGTTTTGCTCAAAATATCTGACATTCCTCAAAATATCCAAATATTTTCTCAAAATTTCTTTACTTTTGCTGAAAATATCCGACTTTCCCCTCAAAATGTCATGAAGTATCTAATTTCAAAATAGAAACTCGGTATGTCTTCTAGGTACTCCTGGTGAAAGCAATCAGTCTTAGTCCGTAAACGGTCATTGCGTAAAAACGTGACAACATTTTTTGGAATTTTCACAACTTTCCTTTCATTATCTATCACTACAAGTTTGATTTATATGAATTCTAAGACAATAAACTTTTCAATAAAAAGTCAAAATAAAGAAAATATCAACATAAATATCCAAATTTAGAAATTTTGGGCAAATTTATGCCAATTTATTTTACTTGAATATTTTCTTCTGAATAACGAAAATGGAGAATTATTTTACATATTTAGATTGTTTGTAAAATTAACTTTTTATGATACCAGTTGAGAAAAAGAAACATTTTTTAAAGCAAAACATTAAAAATAAGCAATCAATAATCACCGCTGTAATTACTCGCGAGAAAAAAAAAGCCAAACACACGGCTGGTACTCAAACCCAAACAGTATGCGTTGCCAGCTTGGTCACTATCCGCTATACCAGAACATGTGTGGTGAACCTCTATTATTTTCACTTTTGAAAATAATCAAATTTTATATTCTAGGACGAGCCTCTCTCTTGAGCGTCATCGTCTTCCTCATCGTAAGAGCTACGGCAGAGATCTTTTTCGCCTTTAAAATCTTGGTTATTATCCCTTTAAACCATTCACTCGAATATAAATCCCCTCCCGTAGGAAGGATTTAGTGGATATTTTGAGTAATATAAACATGATTTCATGAAAGTAGGAAGATCTACAGATTTACGAAGTAAGATTTCTTCTTTACGTTAGTAAAAGACATTTTTAGCTAACGTACCATTATGTTTGAGACATGTCAGCCAGAGTAAATAATCAACAATTAATTTGCTGTTGACATATTGATTTGAATGATTCTTGAGCTTTATATCATACTCTTAGTGTGATATCTTCTGTGGACCATCTTGGCAGCGTTTTGCTCTATAACCGGATCATAGAAGTTATTAAGCTTTCTTAAGGCACTTTTAAACCATAAATAGGGCATATCAGACCTACAGTATTCATGTTATTGTTAGCTGGCAAAAAAATAAATTTGGTATTAACTTATAAACCAGATTTATATTAGGCCACATCTTCAACATAGCCCCACTTAAAAGCTATATTTTCTGAAAGAACTATTCATGTTCTTTGAAATCGACGACGACGAGTGAACACACAATTACAATGACGGGGTCGTCGCCTGCGTATTCGGTTATGATAGTAACAATACTATCACGAAACGCTTAATACGACCCGGACGAGAACACAGGTACGACGTACGGACAGACATAACATCGACAACCAAGTCAATGTCCACGGCCTTTGATAAACAGTTGTGGTGCACTGGCGTGTCTACCCAACCCAGGCTTAAACCTAGGGCCTCGTGGTCTGTAGACATGTATGATAACCGATACACCACAGTTAGAAGACATTCTTTAAAATGATTCCAGGAATACGTTTATATCACGTCGCTCAGCTACCCAAATAATTTTTTTAGAAAAGGAATGTCCAACCGGGTATGCCACAAGCACTTAGGGTATTTAAGGGTTAGAGAGTTTTTCGATTAGGTCTATAGAGTTTTTTGTTTGTTTGTTTGTTATAATTTATTTCCATCATGCATCTCAGAATACAAAAACTTAAATGATATACAATATACAAATAGTAAACAAAATGAATAGAAGTGTTATGGACATTTGCTATTCAAAACAAAATGAATGGAAAAGGAGAAAAAGAGGTTTAAATTTGAACTTATGTAATTCTCCTTCTCTTAAAATAATACATTCAAATACTTAACAGAGCAATAAATGTGTTGTACACATAAACCTATCCAATAAAGATACATGTATGAAATTCAGTAAAATTACAGTAAATTGTACTTTTCAAATATTTCAAATTTAAATCTCTTCTTTAATATATGTACATTTTTACACTTTTTAAGTTCCAAATTAAGTAGATTCCATATTTTATCTCCATGTACTGAAACACACATAGCTTTCAATGTAGTTCGCACATAAACTTGTTGGAAATTGTCACTTTGACGTCTCCCTAGATATCCCCATTTTCAGTAAATAATTCTTGCAAATTTGAAGATAATAAATTGTATTTGGCTTTAAACAAAATCAAGGCAGTCTTATGATTAACGAGATCTTCTAATTTCCGCGCTTTCTCATCAATGAAAAATGCATTTGCATGAGTGTTGAACTTTGCTCTGTAAATCATTCTTATTTCTTTCTTTTGAATGACAACAATTGGATGAATATTGCTTTGATAGGTGTTACCCCAAGCCTCTAGATAATAATCAATGTAAGGAAAAACTAAAAAAGAATTGTAAATAGTTTTAGAGACTTCACTGCTAATACCTCTTTTAAATTTTACATTACCGCAAGACTTTTACAAACTTTAGATTTTACCTTTTTGATATGTTCCTTCCAATTTAGTTCACTGTCTATTACTACCCCTAAAAATTTCGTGTTAAATACTCTTTCAATCACATACTCATCAAATTGTATAATGATAGTGTTCTAACAATGCATTTTTGAAAATAACATAAAACTTGTTTACCATAAAACATACTTTCAAATCTTTTAACACCTTAGATACACATGCGCTCAAATGATCAATATCATAAGCTGTACATAAACTATTAGTGTCATCTGCAAAAAGGACAAATTTGACATCAGGAATACAACATATATCATTGATGTATAAAATAAAAAATTAGGTCCCAGAATGGATCCTTGAGGAACACCACGTTTGATATTCAAACAATCTAAGGAACATTAATTAATTTGTACATATTGCTGTCTGTTTTAAAAGATAATTTGAAATCCAATTATTCACTACTCCTCTTCTTATACTTTTAGAAGCAATTAATGGTAAATTGTATCAAAAGCTTTCTTGAGGTCTATAAAGATCACAATTGCATGCATTTTATTA
>JAIGNY010000852.1:12500-41620 GCA_020152595.1 Chiridota heheva
CACTGTTCTGCTTTTAGGATAGGTGCTAGTCACTTTGTATACTGTTGACAATAGTCCTTAAAAGTAAGATAACCTTGGTTTTCAATTAGGAAGTAACAAAATATTTCTTGGTCATTCCCCCTCCCCTCAAAAAAAATAATAATAAATAAATAAAATAAATACTAACTACTACTACTACTACTACTACTACTACTACTACTACTACTACTACTACTACTACTACTACTACCACCACTACTACTACTACTACTACTACTACTACACCACCTACACCACCACTACTACTACCACTAATAATAATAATAATAATAATAATAATAATAATAATAATAATAATAATAATAATAATAATAATAATAATTATAATATTAATAATAATGATATCCAATAATGCTGCTCAACTGCTGCTGCTACTACTACTACTACTACTACTACTGCTACTACTACTACTACTACTACTACTACTACTGATAATAATAATAATAATAATAATAATAATAATAATAATAATAATAATAATAATAATAATAATAATAATAATAATAATAATAATAATAATAATAATAATAATAATAATAATAATAATAATAATAATAATAATAATAATAATAATAATAATAATAATAATAATAATAATAATAATAATAATAATAATAATAATAATAATAATAATAACAATAATAATAATAATAATAATAATAATAATAACAATATTAATAATATTAATAATAATGATATCAATAATAATAATGATAATGATAATACTACTACTAATAACAATAATAACAAAAACAACAATAAGCAATCAATCAATCAATAACAATAGTAATAATAATCTGAAAGTTTTTAATCTTTAACAACTCAAATTTTGTCAACAAAATGGTTAATGTTTTAGGGTAGTTGCTGGTCTCTCTGCATGCTGTTGACAATAGTCTTTAAATAAGGGAAAACTTTGGTTTTCTAATAGTAAGTAAAAAAAATATATTCTTGGTCATTTCCCTTAAAAAATAATCTAGAATTTTTTTTTTCTTTTTTATTTTCCGTGACTCAAATTTAGTACAAAATAGATATTACTTTTGAATTTCAGGGTCATCTGCTGGCTGCATTGTATATTATTAGTGCTCTTACTTTAAAAACAAAATCATCAGAAACAGAGGCATCGTCAGAGGTGTAGTAGAGCACAATTTCTTGAGAGGTCGAGGCAGACAAGTGCCGATTGAGTTTCTTAAATTGAATAAATCGCCCTGACGGTGAATAAGCTGATTTCACGTATTTGTAGGCGGTGTTTGTTGGACGAGTGTACCCTGCAGTGAATGCCTGAGGGAATAAAAATGATTATAACAAAAATGCTTTGATCTCTCAGTAAATATTACTATATAAAAATACCCTGTGCATGCTCTATCTAGAATTGAGCTTTTTTATTCTCAAAGCGTTGAACCTTTTTCACAGTTATTTCACAAACTGAACTTAAAAGGAAAATTCCCATGGAATTTTATTTTCATGTATCTGATAGAGAAATTAAGAAACAGATTGGTAAAAAGCAATGTTGGTATCTCATTTCTAGTCATTGTTATTTCTAGTTATTAAACTTTAAAGATTTTTCTTGCCCGCACAAAAATGACTTTTGTACTTAGTCTAGTCATCATTATGATGTCATCATAGCAGTTCCTGTACTAATCTTAATTTATTTCTTTGAAAATTAATTGCCAATTTTTATAATTCAAATGTAAATTACAAGAACAGATTGGAAAACAATATTGCACATCTTTTTAAGACTTTTTTTAATAATATTTTAAGGAAACAGTGTTCCCAATCATTTAGAAAATGATACAAAACTAATTTTCAAAGAAATACATAAAGAATAGTACAGAAGTGCTGTGATGACATAATAATGATGACTTTGACCAAAAATCTCTTTTACGAAGACAAACAAAATAAACCTTCAAATTTCAATAACTTCTTGTAGGAGTAAGATATAAACTTGTTGTTTCCCCAATCTGTTTCTTTTCTTCTCCTCTATCAAATGTATTAAAACGAAATTCCATGTGAACATTATTTAAGTTACAAGGTTATCCTCAATTGCGCAAACATCATGGTGCAGCAGTCGTTAAAGCGGTCAGGCAGTCAGGTAGTGCAGATAAATCTTGATGATAGTCAAAATACATGGGAAGATTCGAGGCGCCCTAGCAAGCAAACAAGTAAAACGGATAAGGGAGTTGTTCCACAATACAATGTATCAAATAAATAGTTCAGTCGTCAGACATTAACTACCTAATTGTAAGAATAAAAAGACAAACAAGACAAGTACAAGAAACTACTTTAATATCAAGAGGTAAAATGATATTGATATTAGTAATAATATCCCACTTCCTGTTCACTATAGCCAACTTCTCCCATTCAAAATATTTAAAGGAAGGAGCGAAACACAATTAGTAAACAGCAATTTTCTAGTTGTCATTTGTGAGGTCACAAAATATTGCTCCATTAATGCTAATTAGGTATCTTAGTTTAGAAATGCTATCACATCGAAATTTTGTAATTAATTTAGGAAGTTTTGCTCTTTGCCTTGTTTGAAGTATATTTTATACCACTAAAGTTTATGTTGGTGGTACCTGATATAATTAATCCTTTTAGAGAGATGGAAGATCTCCATTGTCACACATTCTTACAAGCCAGACCTCAAGCTCTTTTCCAAATATTTAAATCAGCCCCTTGATATTACACAAAGTGTTTCTCAAAAAAATGTCTTACACGCAAGACGATGGTCTCAGATGGCTCGACCAATGAGGTGTCCACTTCAAATGAAGCCACTCCCGATGAATCTATGGTGAAATTCTGCTCAAAGATTAGCTTCTTTTTGTATTTAGCGGTCACTGTAATGAGTTCATTGGTTGCTGGTGTGTTATCAGGATAAATGGCTTTGAGCTACGGCAGAAACATGAAAATAGGCAAAATCTTTCAAATCAGTTCGAAGAAAATAAACAACTTGAAAGCATTCTGTAGCAGGTTCATCAATAAGGGGAACTTCTCATAGGCATATAGGACCAATTTCTGTATCACAAATATTTGGAAACAAAGCAAAGTTGTTGGGATAACAAAATCCCCTATTCACAGTGGAATTAATTCTTACCTAAATAAGGTCCAGGCCCTCAGAGTGCCTGCTCTGTAAATTAGCAATTATAACATGTGATTTCTTCCATTTTGAGGATTTTTTTTTTTTTTTACTTCTACCAGACTTATTATTGTCATAATCCTGCTGCATGATATGAAATTAATTACTTAGAAGTTAAACAAACATTGTTTATTTCTTTATAAAGCATAACTGCATTGATCAATCTACTTATATTTCTCACACACCCCATCCGTCAGTCCGTAACAGGGCATTAGCATCGGAGTTGTTAGCGTTGCGGCGATGTTCTTGATAGCGGTGTGGCGGGGTTCAGGAGCAGAGGGTGAAGCCCACTGAAGTCCTCTCATTTTCATAATCCCGTCGCAAAAGTGGTGAGGTGAGCACCGCACCAGCTTCGACGTGCCTGATCCTAAATCTCCATACTAGAACCCTTCCCCAAATGTTATCTCAGTTTCCATCACATTATTTGACACTTGTCAACATATTGTGATACAATCTATCCATTAAAGACTTTCCAAACAAATGTACTAATAACTCTTTCTTGATGAAATGCAATTTTCCTATTAAAAATTGGTTTCAATTCTTCTTGAACTTAGTAAGATGCTCTGCTATTAGGAAGATTTAGACAAGATTTAAGACACAGGGGCGGATTCAGAGGAGGGGCCAGGAGAATTGCCCCCTCCGCTCAGATTTTTCAAAAAAAAAATCTTCTCTTTCTTAGTCATGGTTTATGTAAAAAAAAATCAATTTTCGGGAAATTTCATTCAATGTTTGAGAAATCTCTTTCAATCTTTAGGAAATTTCCTTAATTCTTGTGCAATTTTTGGAAAATTTCCTTCATTTTGGGGTAATTTTTTTTCAATTTCATGTAATTTTTTTCACTTTTTGGGATATTTTCTTCAATGTTTGGGCAATTTCTTACAATCTTCCGGAAATTGTCTTCATTTTGGGGTAATTCTTCTTTGATATTTAGTAATTATTCTTCAAGTTTTGGAAATTTTCTTCAATGTTTGTGATATATCTTTGAGAAATTTATTTCATTCTCGTGCAATATTCAGAATTTTCTTCTTTTTGGTGGCAATTTTTCTTCAACTTTTGATAAAGTTTAATCAATTATTGGGAAATGTTGCGAAATTTTACCCAAATTTCCACTGACATTACTAATTTGTTTTTTTTGTAATTTGTAATTTGTGAATACTTTCCCAGTCGAAAGAAAACATGCAATAGCGAAGGTGAAATCCTTTCAGGGAGTACCAATTTGTTTCATTAATCATGATGTCAAATCTGATCATAAAACACGTTAACACATCATCCCGTGTTTGGTATTGTTTGGCCCTGACATTTTCTGCTGGTTGTGCCCTGAACAAGCCTCTTTCAGAAATACAATAAATGACTTAGAAAAAAAGAAAAAAAAAGTCTTACCTTTGCAGAGTAGGGAATGCCAGGTTTATATGAATAATTTACTTCGAAGGATAAGGTCATTGGGTAGTTCACCACTTTTGTAAGTCTGTGAGTTTCTTTGAAAGTGTTTTCTACGTTAAGACAGAAATTAAATTGATTTAAGACATGTAATTGGAATCTGTCTGAAGCACACTTTACTTTAGGAGTAAGGTAACTCAGTTGGTAGAACGCACGACTGAGATAATGGAGGTACCGGGTTCAAGCTTCGGTCAGGTCTAACCCGTTTTTCCACAGCTACAGATACACCGATCATCAAAACAGAAGTACGTTGTTTGCAGCTCCTGCTCCCCAAGCAGTTGTTGAGAGTGGCAACGGTTAAATGGCTCTCGCCGTCCTCTGGAGGGGACGTTATGCCGTTGGTCCCATGGTAGGACACTGACATGCTACCTGTTTCTCTGAACACTATTCAAAAAGAGAAGTGTGAAAAACGTGGTGTTCATTTACTTCCCATCATGGCCCAGTCAAGCCGGAGAACTAAACCGTTGGCATTTGGGTTCAGCATTGAGAAAATTTAGAAAAAGTGCAGGTCAAATGTTTGATAGTCATCTCAGTAAAAAACTACTTAATGGAATATTCCCATTGAATTTCATTTCATGTATCTGATAGAGAAAATTTTAAGAAACAGATTGGTGTAAAAATTATGTTGATATCTCATTCCTGGAAGAAGTTATTGGCGAATACAAATGCAATCTAAATCATCATTATGAAGCACTTCCTGTGCTATTTTTTATGTAATTTTTGAAAAATTAATTTTATATTTTCTAAATAATTGGAAACATTTTTTCCTCAAAATGTATTAAGAATATTGTAGAATAAAATTGAAAATATTATTTTACGATCTGTTCATATAACTCATGTTTCATTCATTATGACAAATTGGTGATCAATTTACAAAGAAATACATAACGTTTAATATAGAAAGTGCTGTGATATTAACTTGGTTTTTTCACCAACGCTCACGATATTTTTGTGGTAGTTATTGTGGGGCTAGAATAAAACCAGCTACCCCAATGCCCCTTATTATGTCGAATACGGTAATTTCAACATTCATGATAAAGGTTTTCAGTACCACTACGTGCAGGAGAAGTGTGTTTGAATAATCTTGAGACTCAAAAAAAATAAGCCCTCACTTTTCAGCCCCCAGCTCCTTTAGTCCAGAAGTATATAAATATAAAACATATAAAACAAAGATACCATAGGAAAAAGAAAAAAAATGGTTTAAAATTGATTTTTCAATTTTTTTTGTAACAAATACAAGTTGGATTAAAAAGACAATTTAATAGTTCTTATTTTATCTGCATCTATCAATCAGAAATTAGACGATGCACAAAATCATCTGCAAATCTACCTGTTCCTGCTTCTGTGAATTTTGACTGGATAGACATGTAGCCGCCGCTATCGTAGAAACTGCCATCGGATCTGAGCTCCAACGAGGTCACATTGAGATCAAAGGTTGCACAGCCATTCTGATCAGCTTCCTGTCATACATGATATACAAGAATCATTTATCATATATATCAAAATAATTTCCGTTTTCCACTTATATATCACATGTCTGCCAAATTGTACTCTATTAATGCTTAACTTTTATTCTAAACAAGAATGCTGCAGCATGCGCCATCAGGGAAATCAGTTCCCTCACCCCCTTGCTCTTCACCTCACAGCGAAACAAGCTCAGAAACGTCCTCCTTTTATGAGCAAATCGGGCAAAAAGTGTTTTTCTTGGAATTTTGTATTTCTTTCAAAGTTTAATTTAATCACACCACTGGCAAAAAAAGCTACATAATATGATACTCTAAAACCTAAGACAAGCAATAATGGATGTGATGCCGATAGGTACCAACACGCTTACACAACCATTCCACATTGTGGTTCAAGTGCTACATTATAAGTGACATTTTTATTTCATGTGCAAGTGTCCCTAAAATTTCTGTCAAAGATTCTCCTTAAAATCTCCTTCAATGTTACAATCTATGAACTTCCTTCTTTAAATGCTCTCATGAAATCTGCTACTTTGTTATATACAAGTCGGGAGATAGCACAAACTCATGGATCCCCCTCCCAATGGCTACTACCTGACTACCCTGTTCTTCATTGAATATTTTATTTCAACTCACCGCTCCAAAAACTATTTTGGGTTGCTTCATTGGTATTTTATCAGTATCTTCTCCATTGGAAAGTTCATCGATAGAGAATATTAAAGGCGGGTAGATGCGATTCCTGTTGTATAAATTGAGGTTCCCATGTATCCTCCCTCTCACTGGTTGACCATAAGTGTACCTGCAGTGATATAAATACAGTTGACAATAAGTGTATCTGCAATGATATAAATTCAGTTAACCAGAAGTGTACCTGCAATGATATAAATACAATTCTAAAATCATTTCTTCAACCAGAGGCAGAAATGCCTTGTCGTTCCAAAGCTAACTCTTCATTGCATTTTCTTTAAGTGTTGTGTTTGTACATGTGTAGATTATTCATCACACTGGAACATATATTTCTTGTATGTTGTTTAAAGTCTTAAGCTTTAAGCAGAGCTCAGAAATTGTTTTGGAGACCAGATGCCTTTATGCAATACCACCATGTTCATATTGGTATCTAGGGATTGGGGGAGCCATTAAGGAGGTGGGAGTGAGTGAGGTGGGTGTGACCTATTCTTAGACGTGATCATATTGGTATCTAGGGGTTGGGGGAGCCAAAAAATATGAAAAATATGTTTGAAGTGGTAGCCCGGTGGGATTTTGAGACTGCCGTTGTAGGTGTCAAAGTGAAATTCATAATTTGATGCCTCTTGAATATTCATAATTTGATGCCTCTTGAATATTCATAATTTGATGCCTCTTGATTCTTCATAATTTGATGCATTGAATTTTCATGATTTGATGCCAATTTAATATTTATAATTTGAAACTTAAATATTCATAATTTGATGCCTTTTGAATATTCATGATTTGATGCCTCTTGAATATTCATATGTTGATGCCAATTTAATATTCATAATTTGAAACTTAAATATTCATAATTTGATGCCTCTTTAATATTTATAATTTGATGCCTGGACACACTAATAACAAGTAAACACTAATGTTCAAAAGAGGCATTGGAGCAGGTTTGAGAAAAGTTGTGGGGGGGTGGGGAAAGGAGGGGGCTGAACATTGTTGCTGACAAACATAATTATGCCAAAATTGCCATTGAGAATCCTAACAGGGAAAACATCATTTTGTACAATTTTTTCATTCATTTTGTGGCCCAGCAGAGAGTGTCTTTGCAAAGGTGATTTATCAGTTCTAGTTAGGGTCTTCACTGCAAAATTGAGAGATATGTGGTAATTTAGAGCCCCTCTCATGCAATGTTCTCTGCAACGTGAAAATACTATACAACAGTTTTGATATTCCTATGGTAACCAACTTCAAGACAAAAAGCGAGTCTTTATATGTGAAAACTGTAATAAAAAGGTAGTTAAATTAAAGCCTTCTGAGCCACTAGGCTCATAGGGCCAGTATTTATTCCCAGTTTCCATGGTGCAAGCGGACGACAGCTCAGTATGACCCCGAGAACTCAAGTCCATCTCATTGTTTTTGCTATTATTGTTATATTTCTTTTAAATAATTATATTCATATATTTTGTATGTGTTAATAATCATTCTTCATATCTTATATTATTTAACGTTATGTTTATGTGACATTCGTAAATTTTTGCTTTATTTAACGACGGGAAATGTTTGTAAAATGCCCTGTCAGAGCACCCCTAGTTTTGAGACAAGGACGAAAAAGATATTAAAAAAGACCATCTGAGGCCAACTCCCCAGCAGTGCTGGTACTTCTTTGTATAACTGAGTGGACTGGAACAAGTTAAGTAAAGTATCTTGCTCAGGGACACAATGCAGCGCTCATGACGGGACCGAGCCTGGTACCTGACCTTTCAATAAATATCATAGGGGAGGGGGGGATATGGGCAAGAAACTAAAGGGGAGGGAGGGATATGGGAAAGAAGCTTAGGAGGAGGGAGGGGATATGGGCAAGAAGCTAAGGGGAGGGAGGGATATGGGCAAGAAGCTAAAGCGGAGGGAGGGGATATGGACAAGAAGCTAGGGGAGGGAGGGGATCTGGGCCAGAAGCTAAGGGGGTGGGAGGAGATATGGACAAGAAGCTAAGAAGGTGGGGATCTGGGCCAGAGGCTAAGGGGAGGAAGGAAATATTGACAAAAGCTAAGGGGGAGGGAGGGGATATGGACAAGAAGCTCAGGGAGATATGGGCAAGAAGCTAAGGGGGAGGGATTTAGGCAAGAAGCTAAGGGGGGACATAGGGGTATGGGTAATAAGCTAAGGGGAGGGATGGATATGGGCATGAAGCTAAGGGGAGGGAGTATATACGGGCAAGAAGCTAAGAGGAGGGAGGGGTTATTGGAAAGAAGCTAAGGGGAGGGAGGGGATATGGGCAGAAGGCTAAGGGGGGAGGGGATATGGGCAAGAAGCTAAGGGAGAGGGAGGGGATATGGGCAAGAAGCTAAGGGGGCGGGATGGATATGGGCAAGAAGCTAAGAGGAGGGAGTAGATACGGGCAAAAAGCTAAGGGAGGGAGGGGATATGGGCAAGAAGCTAAGGGGAGGGAGGGGATATGGGCAAGAAGCTAAGGGGAGGGAGGGAATATGGGCAGGAGTTGACAACAGACTAAGTAACAATTATTCCTTATTAAGTTTGGCTTGAACATGTTTATTTTGAATTATTATTCCAAAAAAATTCTCCGTGGAAATAAAATCAAACAATATCAAGTGCACACTTGGAATCTACAATCTTAGACCAAATTAGTTGTTGTGTTCGTCAGTACCCTTGTACCCTGTCTCAATATTGGAGTTGAAGATCATCCTTGGACACTTTTATTTCAAGCAACATGTAAATTTGGTAAAAGAGGTCCAGGGGGAAAAGTGCAATAACATTTTTGTTCAAGATTGTAGAAGCTAATATCAGTTTAATATCCATTTCCTCCCCACCTCACCCCCACCCCACTTGTTTTGAGCAATTAATGCACAGTGCCCCCTTTCCTAGATCATTCTTCAGAAAATGTTACTTACTTGCCACAGATGGAAAACTGGTACCGCTTAGCATTCATCAAGATGAACCCTTTTGCTGTGGCTGTTATTTCATACTTTGGCAAAACTAAAACAGAACAGACAGTGAGACACATGTACAAAATTTGCAACTAAATTCATTTATATATTTTCTCTCTGGAGTTACAAAATTCAACAGTCAATTTGTATCTCATTTTGATAAATGCTTTGCTGTTGTTATTATTTATATCATATTTGCTTCCATTTAAGCTCAAATTTGTTACGACCTGTCCATAGATCTTTAATTTGTAGTTACTAACAGCTTTTATTTTCAAAACGAATTTCTATTGTCAAAATGAATTTCTATTGTCAAAATGAATTTCTATTGTCAAAATGAATTTCTATTGTCAAAATGAATTTCTATTGTCAAAATGAATTTCTATTGTCAAAATGAATTTCTATTGTCAAAATAAACTGAAATAAAGCGTTCACATTACCATTTTACTCCTTTTTTTGTTACTTTATACACAATGTACCAGAATAGCAAACAAGAATTTTGTTAGCTATTCTGGTACAGAGTATTTTTAAGTACCGAAAAAGGAGTATAATGGTAATTTGAAGGATTTATTCCAGTCCATTTTGACAATAGAAATCCATTTTGAAAATAGAAGCTGTTTTACTTATTAATTTCCATTTTACTCTTTTCTGATATATATCTAATGGATTGATGGATTTTTAAGTCACAAGAAAAAATACAAACAGAGTTTTGAGAAAAGTGAAGATGGGGGTAGCAACCTGAAACAGTATATTCTCCACAACAGTCGTTTCTATATATATCAGACAAACTTAAACTTGAATAACTTCTTGAAGAATTATTATGTTTTTCACTAATTTCTTTCTTTTAGAGTTCTCTTTCATATAAAATGAACTTACTTCACCACTGAACTAATCCTTTAAGGTCTATCATTAAGGTATATAACACTATAAAGACTGAAAGAACAGAGGTTACAACGGTGGCTACTGTATCTCTAATAAAGAACAGAGGTTATCCAAGGTGGGTTCTGTATCTCCTATAAAGGACCGAGGTTGTCCAAGGTGGCTACTGTATCTCATATAAAGGACAGAGGTTATCCAGGGTGGTTACTGTATCTCCTATAAAGGACAGAGGTTATCCAAGGTGGCTACTGTATCTCCTATAAAGGACAGAGGTTATCCAAGGTGGCTATTGTATCTCCTATAAAGGACAGAGCTTATCCAGGGTGGCTACTGTATCTCCTATAAAGGACAGAGGTTATCCAAGGTGGCTACTGTATCTCCTATAAAGGACAGATGTTACCCAAGGTGGCTACTGTATCTCCTATAAAGGACAGAGGTTATCAAGGGTGGCTACTGTATCTCCTATAAAGGACAAAGGTTATTCATGGTGGCTACTGTGTCTCCAATAAAGGACAGAGGTTATCCAAGGTGGTTACCTATAAAGGACATACAGGCTATCCAGGATAGAGACCTCTAACAGACACTAACTTCATTTTTTGCAAATAGATTCTTGAACAATCTCTATCTAAAAATAAACAGTTATTTTGCTGTAGTGTAATTTTACCATATAATGCTAGCTACTCATTCGTTGAAGGAATTATACGGATATCACACAATGCTCACATCCAGGGGTGTCACCAGGTTTTTGGATTGGAGGGATCGTCAAGGGAAATATTTGGACCTTTTAGTATATTTTCTGGACCTCTTTATCATTATCATTTTACTTTTTTAGGGGGTCGTACCACCCTATCAACCCTCTGGCTACACCCATGACACAACACGATTGGTTTATGTGGTCAAGAAAGCTAATCTATAAGGGAAAAGGAAGGGGGGAGGGGTGGCAAGAGCCCCAAAAGTTCCTAATTTTAATCAGAACAAGAACTGTGGAAAGGACAGTATGCTCGACTATTCAAAGCTAGTATAGAGAATGGGCTTATAGCGGGAAGTATATACAGAAATAAGGTAGCAGGTGGCAGATGATTTCAAATTACTTTAGCTTTGAAAGACGCACTTACATTTTCACTTCCTTTGTTCATGCTCACAACATTTTACTACAAACTTCAAAATATATTTTCCCAGGTATTTTAAGACAAAAAAAAAAGCTCAAGGTTGCTTCACCCAATAACTCAGAAAATATGTAAAAGCTAGCAGTCTTCGTGAAACTGACTTATTTTCAGGACAAAATCAATGTGATGAAAAATGCACGCCAAACCCTAGCTGGGAAATCAATCTACATAATTGATGATCTTACAACCGATGATCTTAAGGAAAAAAGGAAATGGGCCCAACGTGTGAAGGAAATGTACATGAACGGTACTAAGCTTCGTTTCTCTGGCGGACTGTGGAGACAAAGTGATGGTAAACCATACTCCTTTGAATAATACTCCTTATTCCTTTTTCGATCATATTTAGTTTACCAGATTTCCTGCAGCTAACATACCTCCGCAATTGGACCCATCCGTCAATACTTGTCTTACTTCGGCTTATCTTGCTTACTTCAAGATATTTCCATGAATCTGATACCAGAAGGACCAGGCTGCCACTAGAGTCACTATTCATGATGTGCACAACTTAGTCATTTTCCTCGTCATTTCCTTTCGTCATTATACCATCTTACATGTAACAAATGTTAAGTTTATATAGTTATAGAATCAGCTTACCTGTAAACATCAAGTTCAAGTTTACATACGCTATTTTCATGTCCTGCAAAGCTACAGTTCTTTTGAAGAATATTATCAGCTGACCAGTGATTATGCTCAAGTTTATATAGTTTGTTTTTAAACATATTTATGAAAACAGCTGACCGGTAAAAATCATGTTCAAGTTTACATGGATATTTACATGGTTCACAAATATTCACTTCAATATTTACATGTTCAGTTTCTTTCGCCATTACACCATCTTACATGTAACCAAGTTTAAGTTTACATATTTATAGCATCAGCTTACCTGTAAAATTCTAGTTCAAGTTTACATGGATATTTACATGTTCCACAAAGTTACAATTCTTTTTTAAATGATATCAGTTTACCAGTAATCAAGCTCAAATTTACATGGATTTTTACATACTTACACGTTCCAATAAGTTATGACTATTTTGTGGATTATATCATTTTATCTGTAAGCAACTCCAAGTTTACATGGTTATTTACATAGTTACATGCTTTAAGATGTTAAAATAATCTTGTTGATTATAATCAAGTTAAAATTTACTTAGATTTTTCGTGAGCATTCACTATTTTTTATCTAAATAAGCCACCTTTTATGCTGATCAAAAGGTTTGTTCATTTTGTCCACTTTGATGACTAGTGGACCTTTTCAGGAAGCTTCATGTAACTCTTCCTGTGAGAGTGTTTTCTTTATTATTTTGTTATTATTTTTATTTTTACTTTTTTCTAACTTTCAAAACTCCGTATATTCTACTTGGTTTTTTAAATATATGTCTTTATCAATTTCAATGTTTATCTCCTCCATAATTATTGCCTCATCCAATTATTTACTAGCAATAGCTTGTTTATTTATCATGCGGATAATGTATATGCTCCACACTATTTTATTAATTAATTTGAAATGACTACTATAAAAATTGCCCCTTTCAATACACGGGGCATCAGAGACTGTAAGAAAAGGAGAAAATATTTTGCCTTTTTTCACAATCATTTTTTGTATATCATTTTTTTACAAGAGACTCATTCTACCCACAGTGATATTAAATACTGGACTGCTGGAGCAATGAATGGGGTGGCAAGGTTCTGTTTGCATACGGCTCCAGTGATAGCCGTGGCGTTATGATTTTTTCCCTCACTAAATATTTGCATTGATGATATTACGTGTGATGTTAATGGTAGATACGTTGTAACTGGTTGTCATATAGAGAAAACTCCTTATCTTTTAATTAATATTTACGCTCCTAATATTGATCAACCTAGTTTTCCAATAATATTGGCAAGATTATTGGTAAATATAGCAATATCAATATAATTTGGGGCGGTGATTTCAACCTTGTTTTCGATTTTGCTTTAGATAAATAAGGGGGAAATAGGGTAACTAATTTCAATGCGAGAAATTCTGTGTTGGAACTCATTAGCAGGTTTGACCTTTTGGACATCTGGAGAGAACAGCATCATTGTTATTCTACTATACTTGGCATTCTACTATTGACAAAACTATACATTGCAGGCTTGACTTTTTCCTTATCTCCAGATGTCTAATTCATCTTGTTGACGATACTTCTTCTTATCCTTTGTTTAATTCTGATCATGATATTGTTACCATCAAATTGCTTTCTTCATTGAAACGCGGTCCAGGTACTTGGAAATTTAATGCCTCCTTGCTCAAAGATACTGATTACGTAAGTCTAATTAATGATATAATCTCTTCCATTACTGTTGATTATTCTCATTTGAATGCTTCTTTGTTATGGGAATTTCTTAAAATGAAATTCAGATCTGTTACTATTGCTTACTGTAAACGTAAGGCACGTGAAAGATTAGCTCATGAGCGCAAGGTACTTCAATTCATTTCGTATCATGATCAACTATGTATAACATCTCCCACTGATTCAAACTTATCTGCTTCAAAAGGTTTCAAGAATGAGCTTGATTTGATATACAACTATAAACTTAAAGGTATTTTTATTCGTTCCAGGGCAAGGTGGGTTGAGGGTGGGGAGAAAAACACCAGGTGTTTCCTTAATTTAGAACGTAGAAATAAGGCCTCCAACTGTATTACTAAATTAATAAATGGTACTGGTTTGCATGTTACTGATAAGCATGTACTTCTTGATGAAATTGATTTTTTTTACCGTTCTCTTTATTCCAAACGTCCTGTTAGTGACCATCCGATCCACTGTCTGTTTGTACCACAGTACAGCCAGACACTAGCATGTACGTTGTGTGTGCCGAGCTACATACACAGCGCATTACGTTACTGTGACGAGAAACTTTATTGTTTTTTTCAATGCGTTTTTGTCAGAAGCGAAATATTAGTATTATAATACTACAATAATAGTCACCAAATGAAAATTACGGAGAAAAGAAAAAGGAAGAAGATGAAAGCAAAAATCGCAATAAACGATTCTACCGGGGCTCGAACTCACGACTGTTGATTGGAAAAGAAGAAAAAAACCTTCGATCGCCGTAACCCACTAGGCTAACTCGTGCAATGACCACCAACGCGTTTTAAATAACTATATACCTTGCAATACGAGATAGTTTTGCAATACTAATCGCGCAGCTGAATTTTAACCAATCAAAAAATTTGAAGGAGTTCTAAATATTGTGCACTTATGACGATTTTGCCTCTTTAACAGTAACAAACGTATTTCGAATGAGGATTCGGTTTCTTTGGAAGGCCCATTAACTTTTAGCGAATGCAAAGATTTCCTATTTTCTATGCCGTCTAATAAATCACCAGGTACCGATGGCTGAACCTCTGACTTTTATAAACATTTTTGGGATAAAATTGGGAAATTCGTTGTTAACGCGCTAAATCTTTCTTATAATAATATGTGTTTATCCAAACAACAATCACAGGCAGTGATTTCTTTAATTCTTAAGCCTGGCAAAAACCCACTATTTAAAAAAAAAAACTGGAGACCTATCGCTCTACTTGATACCGATTACAAAATAGCAGCTAAATCCCTGGCCAACCGTTTAAAATGTATTTTAATTGATCTTATCAGTCCAGAGCAGACTGGTTTCCTTAAGGGTAGGTATATCGGGGAAAATATTCGTTTAGTGTTAGATACTATTAGCTATTGTAATCATAATAATTTACCAGCTTCATTAATCTTTCTCGATTTTAGGAAAGCGTTTGACTCCTTGGACCACTCATTTATTGACAAGGTACTTTCTTATTTTAATTTTGGACGGGATTTCATACAATGGGTTTCTACCCTTTATGCAAAGGCTACTTCATGTGTAATCAACAATGGTCATTGTACTAATTATTTTCAGGTATCACGTGGCGTACGACAAGGCTGTCCTCTAAGTCCTTATTTATTTATAATTTTGTTCTGAGATTCTTTGAATCTATATCAAGCATAACCATTCTATTAAAGGTATACATGTAAGTGATATCAACTTAAAAAATTGTCAATATGCTGATGACACTGTTCTATTTACGGACGGTTCTAAGTCGTCCACTGATGCCGCTATTTTAAGTCTAAATGACTTTGGCAAAGTTTCCGGTCTCGTAATTAATTTTGATAAATCATATATTTTCCCCCTTGCTTATTACACTGAAATACCCACAAATCATCTCAAAAATTATATTCTTAACTTTTCCAATGGTCCTATCTATTATTTAGGTATTTCGTTTACAAGTCACCATGACGATTTTTTCCATCTGAATTATCAGCCCAAATTATCTTGCCTTAAGAACATTCTTAATATATGGTCAACTCGTGACCTCACACCCATAGGCAAAATTACTATCATTAAATCTTTTGCTCTTTCCAAACTAGTCTACTTATTTACTGTGCTTCCAACCCCCCCTCATTCCTATATCGAAGAAATTAAAACAAAATTGTATAAGTTTATTTGGAATGGTAAACCACATAAAGTTAAAAGCTCTTCACTTATTAATGATTATTAAGAGGGCGGGCTTCGTATGTTGCATGTAAAATCTTTTATTTCTACTCTAAAGTGTTCTTGGATTCGTCGTTATTGTTCACCTATTTCAAATGATTGGAAGATCTTTTTTGATTTAGCTTTACGTAATTTTGGAAATATGTTTCTATTTAAATGTAATATAAGTCCACATGATTTTTTGAAAATTAAGAACTGTTTTGTTAAACAGGTATGTGAAGCTTGGTTCTCTTTTAACTTTAATATGTCGCTTGATCACTTTGATAATCAAATTATTTTAAACAAATCACTTCTAAAAATTGGGAACAAGACATTTTCTAATAAGAATCTTTTAAACGCTGGGGCATTTCGGGTCCGTGACTTTTTCGGCATGGATGGTTCCCCGAAAAGTTATATTGACACTATAAAAGAGTTCAAGGTTACATCCTTACCTTTCACTTGTTATTTGGGTATTATCTCTTGCATACCTGCCTCTTGGAAAGATAATTTATCTCCCCATGTTGCCAACTCTGTTAATGCTACCCGTAATAAATCAAATTTATCACTTTATTGTTCCAATTGCATTTCCAACAGATCAATCTATTATTCTATCGTAAAACAGTACAAGAAGTTACCATCCTGTTTAGATAAGTGGAACGACGATTTTCCTTATGTTACTGATTGGAACAAAATCTTTCTGTTATCCTTTAAAGCTGTTAAGAATTCTAAACTTCATTATTTCCAAGTCCGTTTCATTCACAGGATACTAGGTACCAATTATTTTTTTAAATAAGATAGGTTTATTAGATTCACCCTTGTGTATATTTTGTAATGCCTCAGATGAGACTTTATCTCATCTCTTTTGAGATTGTTCGTTTGTTACTTGTTTCTGGAGTGATGCTGTGAAGCTTATTATTTCAAACCCCGTTGTTCTTAATAAAGTCATTGTATTCTTTGGACAACTAGATAATATGAAAGCCCCTTTAAATTATTTCCTAATTCATGCTAAAAATTATATTTATAATTGCAGGTGTAAGTCTGTTTTACCCCAAGTTAATCATTTTCATCGCATTTTGTTATTTAATCTTCAAGTTGACGGGTATATCAATCGTCATGGCAACCCAAATAGCACCCTTTATAATTTCTTTAAGTAACACTAGTATGTAGACTAAAGTACTGCATTCTTTGCACTTATACTTGCATCTATTCTATATTCAATTTACTCCTTTTGTGTGTGGTTTAGGCTATTATGTATCTCAACCCAAAAATTATCTACTTTGACACTGTGAATTTTATTGCTTTGTTTAACTTTATATATATATATATATATATATATATATATATATATATATATATATATATATATATATATATATATATATATATATATATATATATATATATATATATATATATATATATATATATATATATATATATATATATATATATATATATATATATATATATATATATATATATATATATATATATATATATATATATATATATATATATATATATATATATATATATATATATATATATATATATATATATATATATATATATAACTATATATAATATATATATATATATATATATATATATATATATATATATATATATATATATATATATATATATATATATATATATATATATATATATATATATATATATATATATATATATATATATATATATATATATATATATATATATATATATATATATATATATATATATATATATATATATATATATATATATATATATATATATATATATATATATATATATATATATATATATAACTATATATATATATATATATATATATATATATATATATATATATATATATATATATATATATATATATATAGTTATATATATATATATATATATATATATATATATATATATATATATATATATATATATATATATATATATATTTTGTACTGTTCACATTCTCTGACGGTTAATATTCATTACGTCTCATTGCGTCATATTGTGTTACTTATTCCTTTACCCCCGTTAATTTTTTTTTTTTTTTTGTGAATGGAAGGAGGCAAGGTACGACTGTGTATTTTGCGCATTCCTTTCATTGAGTAATCTTCTTAATTTATTGTTCTTTTGTTTCAGTTATTCATATAGTGTAGAGTGAGTGTGTGTATGTGTGTGTGGGTGTGTGTGAGGGTGGGTGGTGGTGTATAATGGAAGCAAACTTTTCCATATGCAGAAAAAAGAAGTATCAAGAATAACTTACCATACTCTTTAACCTGAAAATTTTTCTTAATGTAATTCAGTACCCAGCTATTAACATTTTCAAGTCCTGGTGGATACACATAAATCACATACTTCCCCAGGGCAGGTTCGTCTGCGAGCTCAAACTCCAAGTCAATCAAACCATCCTCTGTTTCTAGATCCGTCCACCTGGCAAGCTCAGTTTGGCTCGGTGATTCTATTCGAACTTTACTAACCTGTGAAGAGGAGGGGAAATATTTCTAAAATATCGTAAACTCTTTTTCATTGGTATATTTATTTGATTTGTTGGTTTGTGGTGTATTGAGACTCTGGCCTGTACTATGAACCTTCTACTCCAGACTAGCTGCTGTACTAAATGCTTAATAATTGGTGTAGTCACTATTACAGGGGTGCGGGTGTAAACAGGGTCGTCGACAGGAATCGCGAGGCCCGGGGGAAAACTGAAAATCCGGGCCCTCATATACTGTTTACAACCCTTATGACCCTCATATAATGTGTACGATCCCCTATTACCCCCAGATAATGCATACAATCCCTTATGACCCCTAGAACACTGGGTCCGTGGACATTGACCTCGATTCCCCGCCCCCTTCCATATCGGCGGTTCTGGTTGTAAAGATGTACATAACTTTATTATTTTTGGTAGGAATGCTCCGCAATGGATTGAAGATTTTTGAATCTCTGTCCCTGTAACTTCCTTTTTATTGTAGTGGGTGCTCAGAACAAAACCAATTGCTATACACAAAAATCAAGACAATCGACGATGATGGACGATACGAACAAAAAACGATACGAACAATCAAGAAATCCCATCACAACAAATTGCAAACATTTCAAATAACCGCCTGACGGGTTTTTAAATTTTGAAGTGGTTATATCTGATATACAATAATTACTTTTAATCTTACAAACATCTCTGAGGGAGAAAAGCTAAATCGGACAAAATATTTCAATCTTTTTAATAACTCATAAATGAATAACTGTGAAATACATTCTTATTCATTTTTAAATCATGTGTTTGCTTATTCACGGTATCAACGACGTCTTTAGCGCCCCTGCTCTAATTAGCGCCCACCAAACATTTTTTGACTGATAACAAAAGTTATTTGATTAATTTGAAGACTTAAAATACTCGAGTTTTGTTACATTATTTGCTTATTTGCATCTGACGCTCACAATGCTTTTATGGGGGCTAGTATAGAACCACTTCACACTCGAATAGGACACTGTACGCGGCCCAGAGCATGTGCGCTTATTAGGAAGGGACTTCGGTCCTAAACAGCGGTGCAATTCTATATTCGTAAGCGCCCCGTGCGTTTAGTACGTAAAATACGGTATATGTAGTATGGCAGCTTTGAAAATAATTGAAAAATTGTTCAAATTTAATCAGCTCGACTAACTTAAAAAACTTGTTTGTTTTATCTAGAATTCAAATTAATTTGAAAGTTTTGCATGATCAACCTTTCACAATGAAGTGGCAATTGATATATCCGGAGGAACCATTTACAATAGGTCTCTCTTCAACTTTTTCCTTTTTGTATATTGTATATCTACACTAATTGAACCAGAAAACCAAAGGTTTTGAGGTTCAGACACGCAATATGGATTCTAAGTTTGAACTATTGTATAAATAAATCTTATTGCACAATGGGCTTAAAATAACAATGACAACCAAACAAATCACAATTAATTAAATTCATCCATTTATCCCATTAACATGTGCACTAGCTAACATCATAATCATTTGAAATAATGCAAAACAGATATGCGGTTTTTAAAGTATGAACATTTCAAGATTTTAACTTTGTCTTGTCTACTCATTAATATGCATGACATCGCCGCCAAAGACAATAGGGCACATCCGCAGTACATGGACAATATGTGTACCACATAATGACCTCAATCCCACGTATCGCTCTTGAGATACTGTGTTTACAAAGCTCTCTTCAACATAGTCATGTCAAGCTTCACCCACTATGCATATTAATGAAATTCAAAAACTTTGTACCACGAACATGTACACACTACCTAACAACATAATCATACCAAATTTGAAACAAATCAGTCATGCGGTTGTTAAAATATGAGTATTTTAACAATAAGCCCCGCCAACTCATTAATATGCATGACATTGCCACCAAAAACAATAAGGTACATCAGCGGACCATGGACTATATGTGTACAACATATGAAGTGAATCCCATGTATAGTTCTTGAGATACTGGGTTTACGACCTCTTTTCAACCAAAACATGTTAAGCCCCACCCACTATGCACATTAATGAAATTCAACATCTTGTACCATGAACATGTAGAAACTAGCTAGCAACATAATTACACTAAATATGAAATAAAACAGACATGTGGATATTTAAATATGGACATTTAAAGATTTTAACATTAAGTAATAATAAACCTCGGCTACTCATTAATATGCATGACATCGCTACCAAAAATAACAGCGCACATCAGTGGACCATTGGTTATCTGTGTACCAGATGTGAACTGAATCCCATGTATCTTTCTTGAGATACTGTGTTTTACGTCTCTTTTCAACAAAATCATGTTAAAGCCCCGCCCACTATGGATATTAATGATATTGAATATCTTTGTACCATGAACATGTAGACATGTACTAGCTTACAACAAAGTTACAAAAACAAAACAGACATGCGGTTATTAAAATATGAACATTTTAAGATTTTAACATTAAGCCCGGCATACTCATTAATATGCACGATACGACCATGGGCTACATATCTGTGTACTACATATGACATGAATCCGGTGTATGGTTCTTGAGATATTGTGTTTATGAGCTGGGCGTCACATACATACAAACACACATACATACACCCACCCATACACACACACACCATCATGACCGCATTTGTTCCTTGATGCTGATCGCATCGGAACTAAAAAAGGTTATCTGTTGACCAAGCATTTGTCTTCGCCATCCACAAAATGAAAGGGGGAAAATTGATTAATAGAAATATAAAAAAAAAGATAGAATAAATCAATAAAGTTACTAAATAAATATCATTTCTTATTTGAATAAATATATTTTTAACAAATCTAAAAAATACAATTTACTAATATAATAACACATAATAAAATGTATAAATATATCTTATTGATTTAATAATTTCTTTTCTTCATTAATGGAATTATTATCTACTATTTCATATTTGCTCCAAGTCCCAAAAAATTCAGACCTCAATTCTGTCTACCACATAAACCCAATTTCATACAAAAAGGCCACCACAGTATATCTTATCTCTCACCCTTATCAGTGTGTGATAATATAACCAATATCTTTGGTTGACTCGGTGTGCAACTTCAGTCCCCTATCTTGTTTTGTAAGGAAAACGTGTCAATTCATTTCCTATCATCATTTCCTCTACTACAGTTTGTAACATTTACATGATAAAGTGCATACAAATGTGCAAAATAAACTGAAGAAAGTTACACAAACGTTATACTATATATTCCCTAATAAACGCCACGGGGCGGTAACATTTTCAAGGAAGGGGGGGGGGGGCCTTATTTGAGGTTACATTTTTTGGATCAGTTCTTGTGTGCATAGCAAGTTCTAACTCTTTTGACTGTTTATTTTTCGGGCAGGTTTTACAGTTTTGTAAACAAGCTATGGCTGAAAGCTTGTGTTAAATCACACTGTGTATTTAATATTACAATATTACCAATCAATTTATGTGTGACTTTACGATTATCACCGCACAAAAAACATGGGGAGGGGACGTTTACTATAGGGGCGTTTATTATAGAATATATGGTATTCGGTAAAATGGAGGAATAGATCATTAAATAACATTGAGGTTTCCATAAATGAGTAACTTCATACTGTATGAATCCTTTAAATAATGATACATAGGATCCATAATGGTTTAGTGGCACCTCACACATCTGTACATTTGGAAAAGCATTATAACAATTATATGTAGAACAATGACTTGATTTTGTACAAAGTTTATTTTTCTTCAAGAGTTATGTCCTATCTGTTAATGGGTACATCTATACCAAAATGGTAGGGGTACGATGATCTCACAGCCAGAAATGATACCGCTGTGACTAGGACAAACCTCTCAGCACCAGACAAATGACTTACAAGAAATTAGGACATTAGAAATTAGGATAGTGAACGTTCCCACATACAAAGATAACTTTTGACAAAATTTCATTGCCATACCAAAAAAAATAGAATATTAAAAAATTGCATGACCTACAGTCCAGTAGCATGCCTATTAATGGAGACAAATTTGTTCCCATTAATGGGAACATTTGACCAATGGTCAGCGCCATTAACACAGACACATTTTTTAGCCCCTATACCTATAACATACGTGCGGAACTTCAAACGGCTGGAAGAAAATTCCTAGCCATTCAGGGAATTAGCTGTTTGCATTGCATTCAATTGTGACAAAATTCAACAATAGGATCTTGTATGCAATTGGTCGGTCTATAATCATAGCCAAAAGTTGTTGGGACAAACCCCGACTCCTCGGTCAATGTTGGAAGTCGCATTTTACTTTCTTTTTTCTTTGCAAAACGCACAACAATGAAAGGGATAGGTAGGGAAAATTACCGTTTGAAACTGTTGGGCATTTGTAGATATGCATGAATGCGTGAATATACTTACTGGTGTGAGAACTGGTCGGAAGGTTTCATCAATAGTGAGGATACGAAATCTGACTGCAGATGCAAAAAAAAAAAAAAATTCAATGAGTCTGTAGGAAGCTTCGTGTATCGTTTCTAGTATCAAGATATGTATGACACTTGGGCTTCCAAGATATACAAAATCGTACAACTTTTAATTCAAAGAACGAATAAAATCATCAAATGGAAATGGTTCTGTGTTAAATTTTTCATGAAAGGGCTAGAGGAAAGAAATACACTAAGAAGACATACAAGTTATAAATCAAAAAACACATTTTCTGGATCAGGGCCCTGAAGAAATTTGGGGACACAGGGAAGTCTAAATCATAGACCTTACCATTCAGTATGGACCAAGGTCACCATTACGAGTAAGATCCCTTAAAGACAACTTGGTGACTATTCAGTAATGACTGGGGTATCTTTGAGGAAGAGGCATAGGGTATTTTACTTTGATCCTTAAAAGATTAATTAAAGTGGATAGGCAAGTCATCTTATAAAAAGGAAAACTTCTAAAGAAATAAAATAGTGAAGAAAGCATTACAAATATTATTTCCTTAAGGGATATTTAGGTATACATTTCTTGATCCTTTGTGTAGAACAACTGAAATCAAGACTACTTGTAACCTCACATCTTTCCTCTCCTGATTAGTCATTGTGTATTCTATTAAGATAAAATCCTGAAAGTAATTTTAATTTATCACCTGAGGAATATTTGAACAAAAAAATTCCATTAGTAAAAAAAATATTTTTTCTTTAACATGACACCGCAATTACCATTCATGTATTATATTTGTAAAGAAAGCAAAGAATGGGGATGCCAACCTCAATCTAAAGTTGACTTTTGGCACCAGCGATTTCTACATAAAAAGAGACAGATCTTGTAATTGAATATCCATTTTTTAGACCAAGAGTATGAAAAATGTTTTTCAATGCACGTATCATACGAACGTTATACATGAAGATAATATACGTGTACTGTACTTGATTGGTTAAGAAACAAAGAAAAATCCATCAGCATTTGATTGATGTAAGTACTGAAGAAATCACGTTTGGCTAAATTTGGTATGAAAAGGTCTATAGGCTTTATAAAAATTCCTGAAAGTTTGATCAGTCATAACTTAAAAGCAGGCCTCTCTGGGCCTTCCAAATAAAGTTAATGTCTACACGGTATTACAGAGAACAAACACGGTATTACAGAGAACTAATATACAGTTTGAATGGATAAGACTTTTTTGTCAAGTAAAAGGAAGAAGAATCGGTCAAAGAAAGGCCAAGTTGGGTTCGCCATGCAAATACTATTTTCTGATTATTTGTCTGTGAAAGTGTACGAGCAACTGACTAAATATTCGTTGAAACTTGCTTTTAACAATTTTTAAATAAAATGTTTGTTTTTTTTGTTTTTTTTCATTATCACTCCACAAAAAATAAATCAATGGGTTTGATAACCAAAAACCAGAATGGTCCTTGGATATTTGAGAGAAGCCTTTATCATAATCAAACTAATAACTACTGTAGGAAAACTGAATTATTATTTTCACCATTCTTTACTAAATTCTGTATAGTTCAAGAAGTTTTAAAGAATTCTACCACATCTTTAAACCAAGATATTCAGGCAAGATTACAGGACAAAAATGAAACTGTGGTGTGTATCCACAAATTATTAAAAGCCAATCTTTGAATCATCATCATAACCAATGGAATTCTCCAAACTTCTCTAACTAAGCCTTCCAAATCCAGGCAATTAGATCCTTGTAGCTGCAATTGAACAAAAGATATCCCAATTCCCTCATCTCCCAACAAGATGTAACAAGTATTCCAGCTGAAGGATTTATATAAAGTCATATAGCTCCACTCCCTAATTACACTAGGGAGTTGTTTTAGGGAGTTGTCTCTGGTTACCCCAAAAGGTCACAGGTAATACTGGAAATTTGTTTGCTTTCAAAACAATTAGTCCCTGTTTTGGCAGTCAAGGCAAACTGGTGATACTACACTTTCCAAAAATTATTTTTCAGTTGGGAATAAAATTGTGCTGTCAAATCTTATAAAGCATGATCCAATTATAAGATCTGATGAACAGATTGCTAACCCAGGATTACTTACAAATATCTCAAAGCTGTTATTTGCGAAATTCATTAAACAAAAAAGTCATTAGTCCATTTGACCCTTGATTTTAACAATTTATTAAGAGCACATGGTGTGCAATAGACTAGAGGCGCTACTGAAACATTGACAATCAAAACAAATTATGTTGCTCCACTCTGTAATTTGTTCAATATACTCAAAGCACAAACTAGACTTAGTATTGGGTGGCTGCCCATAGGGAAAAGGTGGTGCACTTCCCTCCGCCCCTCAAAAAATGATGTGCTAATTAGTTTTGTAATTGAATTATATGTATTATTAGAAAGAAGTACACCCCTGCCCACCCCGAACAATAAAAACATATTTAGCCTAACGACTAGCCGTAACAGTTTGCCAAAAAGTGTAACAACATGGAACGTGATAACAATGATGCAGAAAGGTAAACTAGACAACATAAAGCAGGAAATGAAAAGGACGGATATCAGTATACTATGTCTCTCAGAAGTAAGATGAAAGGGTGCTGGGTCTTTAACATCAGACGGTTACACACTGGTATATCACCAGAAAGGAGTCGGTGTCTTGTTCGATTCTGCAACTGCGTGATGAATCAAAGGGTTCTGGTCATTATCTGATCGTGTCATAGTGGGGATAATACAAGGTCCCCGATTTAACATTGGCATTATTTAGGTATATGCGCCAACATCTGAATATAAAACAACAGAAATATATATTTTTTTATGAAAAAGTAGAAAAAGCCAAACAACAACTCAAATCACAGAATATAAAGATTGTGATTAACAATTTCAATGCCAAAGTTGGAAACTGCAAAGTGGAAGATATTGTTGGACCATTTGGACTAGGAGAAATAAATTACCGTAGAGAAAGACTAGTTGAATGGTGCAGAGAACATGACTTCATAATTGCCAGTCGAAAACCACCCAAGAAGACGTCGGACATGGAAGAGCCCAGGAGACAGAGTCAGAAATCAGATTGATTTCATACTGATTCAAAAACGGTTTCGAAATTTGGTCAAAACAGCTAAGTCAATGCCCGGTGCTGATTGTGACAGTGATCATGTTCTTGTCAAATGTAAAATCCAAGTAAAACTTAGATCACTTAAGAAACCTAAAAAGGAACCTAGATTACAGATCAACCTGTTAAAAACTGATCCAGACATAAAAGAGCGATTCTCAGTTTCAGTGAGAACAAATTTCAAGTTCTGGAAAGCCTTACCGAGGCTGATAAAATGTCGCAAAAAATGAAAGATTCAGTTACAAAAGCAATGAGTGAACAGATTCCAAAAGAGACAAAAAGGATCACAAAAAGTGGATGACCCAAATCCTGGACTTAATGGAAAAAAGACGGTTACCAAAGGATGATGATGAAAGATATCATGAAATAAACAGAGTATTAAAAAAAATGCAATGAAGTCAAAGAAACCTGGATCAATCAACAGCGCACAGAAATTGAGAATACACGTAACATAAACAGTAAATACGTGCATAAACAATTCAGAGGACTATCAGGAAAACGTACCTGTACACAGACAAGTTGCTTAAATCAAAATGTGGTACCACCCTTATGGACAAAGAGGACATCCTACACAGATGGTCAGAATACATCAAAGAACTCTTTGATGATAACAGAGGAGAAAAACCTACCATTAAAAAGAACATGGGAGGCCCACCAATACTAAAGGAGGAAGTGCAAAGAGCCATCAGTAACATAAAACATGGCAAAGCATCAGGACCTGACAAATGCCAATTGAAGTTTTTGTGACTCTTGATGATGTAGGCTTTGAAACTATAACCAGGTTTTTAAATATGATATATGATACAGGAGAGCTACCACCAGATATGAGCAAATCTATCTTCATAACATTACCCAAGAAACCAGGTGCAACCAAATGCGAAGTACACAGGACCATTGGCTTAATGAGTCATATCACTAAGGTCTTGCTTCGTGTTGTAATGTCCAGGATGAGAATTAATATTCGGCCAGACATTTCAGAAAAACAATTCGGTTTTGTTGTAGACAAAGGCACTAGGAATACAATACTTACACTATCAATGATCATGGAAAGGGGCATAGAAATACAGAAGGATTTATATTGATATTATATTGACAAAGTCAAATATGAAGATCTCTTTAAAATACTTAGTAATTTGAACATTGACGGAAAGACCTAAGAGTTATAAGAAGCCTATATTGGCACCAGTAAGCAGCAATAAGACTTGAAGTGAATTTAAGAAAATCCGAAGAGGAGTCAGGCAGGGGTATGTTTTGTCACCAGATCTTTTCAACATTTACAGTGAAACAATACTTCGTAACATCGACAGTCTTGAGAAGCTGAAAGTTGGAGGCTATAATATGAGTAACCTACGCTATGCAGATGACACGGTACTTATAGCAGAGTCAGAAGAAAAACTGCAGTCTCTTCTGGATAAAGTTGTAGAGAAAAGTGAAAAGAGAGGATTGTCTCTAAATGTAAAGAAAACAGAATGTATGGTGGTTTAAAAAAACCATAAACCCATTATGTAGTATACAAAGCCAAGGAGAAATACTTAAACAGGTAGAAAAGTTTAAGTACTTGGGCTACACACACACTAACATCAAATAGTCGGGGCATTAACGAAGTTAGAAATGCATTGCAATTGCCAAAGACATTGTTTACAAAAATGAATCGAATTCTGAAGAATAGAAATATTGGAATGGACACGGAAGTCCGTTTCTTGAAAGCATATGTATGGTCTACTCTTCTCTATGGCTGTGAATGCTGGACAATGACCAGTGATATCAAGAAAAGATTAAAAGCTACGGAAATGTGGTTCATTAGGAGAATGTTGAAAATATCTTGGACAGAAAGGAAAACAAATGATGATGTCCTGATAGCTTCATGCATGGACAGGTACTCAATGCCATCAGAAGGAGACAGATGGAATTTTACGGACATATTTATCGGCAGGGTGGGTTGGAACAGCTGCAGTATGTGGAAAGATTGAGGGCAAAAGAAGCAGAAGAAGGCAGCGAATTAAATATGTCCAAAGCCTAAAGAACTGGGCAACCAACAACAGCCTAAGTAACAATAAGTTTATGCCAATAAGTTTATGCATTTAGCTCTGAACAGAAGTGACTGGAAGGCCATGATCGATCGCCAGAGAGAGAGGGAGGGAGGGAGGGAGGGGGAGGGAGACAGGGAGGGGAGCGAGGTAGGGATGGAGGGAGGGAGGAAGGGAAGAGAGGGAGGTGGGAGGGGAGGGAGGGATGTAAGAGGGAGAGGGAGGGGAGAAGGGAGAAAAGAAGGGAGGGAGGCAGGCAGGCAGGGAGAAAGGGAGGGAGGGAGGGAGGGAAGAAGGAAGGGAGGGAGGGAGGGAGGTAAGTAGGTAGGAGAGAGAGAGACAGACAGACAGAAAGAGAGAGAGAGAGCGCGCCGTCGAACTATACTTTAACTTTACAGCCACCACTAGACCTAGTATATGAAGACAATTGCCATAGCATTTTTTGTTGCAATTTTCCAGATATTTTACATAAATACAGGGCACAACAAAATAGAAGAAAGGATGGGTTAACCTTGCAGGCATAAATAAAACCTATAAACAGTATACAGTGACTTAAAGAAGCCGAACGATAAAGAATATTGCTGAGGAAACAAGAGTAGGGTAGCTGCCTCTGCAAATCCTTCCCATATGTCTATCAGTGGAATCTACTGTACTACTTAATCAGCATCACGCAAACACATACAAGCACAAAATTGTCTTTTTCTAATAAATATGGCAGAATTTTACTTGATATTTATCAAATATTAGTATTTCATTGACAAAAGTATTTAGATAAAATTTAGTTTTACT
>JAIGNY010000853.1:0-41482 GCA_020152595.1 Chiridota heheva
ACCTTCAGAAAATTTCAGACATTCGTCAGTATGCGGAATAATTTTGACATTCATGTACACAAAGCTATGTAATTCTTAAGATTAGTATGTCTTAAACTCAAAATCTTTGTCCGTCTTTAAAAAGAAAGGCTTAAGGCCTCCTGTTAAAAAGTTAGTCAGAACTCAGAACTCTTTGGGGTGGGGTGGGGAGGGGGAATGGGTAAGTAGGGGCAGGGGTAGGGAGGGTATTGAAGGGCAGGAAAGAGGGTAGAGGAAGGGTGTGAAGGATCTTTTAGTTGACAGTTTCTTTTAGGGATTTAGATTTCTTTTCTTTTTCTTGCTTTTTAGTTTTCATTAATGCTTATTTCCTTCCTAGGTGGCCTAATCCAGATAAGCTTTGCTTCTTTTAGGTCTCCCCCCACATGTTTCTAGTAATACAATTTAACTTGTTTTATCTTCCACTCTATTCATACGCTTTGGTGTGCGTTCTCGTCAATCTATTTACCTTTGACTTTACTTGTGTAATTGTGTGTATTATCTTTATGTTTAAATTCACATCATATTGATGTAATTTTGTTCTGTAAAAAAAACTTTAAATATGTACATGTATGAATAATATTGTAACTGGACTATGTGGAAATAAAGATTCAATTCAATTCAAATGACATTCGTCACTATGCGAAAAGAGAGACAAAATGCTGAGGAAATTTTATTTTAATTTGTAACACAATCAGTCAGATGGAGGTGCTGGATGAAATATTGTAAACAACAATGGGCGCGCATATTACGAGCGTACCCTCAGTCCCATTGTGCAAAAGTGCAAAAAGCCCCAGTATACCATTGGTCCCTGATGGACACGTGAATTTCGGCGATGTGACATTATCGGAAATTGCCAATTCAGATTTGAAAAGGTGTATATGACTGTGCCATTGAACAGTTAAGAAAGGTTTTCTGCTCTGATTCAAATTAAGTCACTGGCTTTGTTATTCAACTATTTATAAGGATATAGCCAGGGTTCAAAGGGGGTAACACCGCAACCCCTATACAAAATATAAGGAAGAGGTGAAAAGTCCAGGCAATATAAGTTTTGTTTCTCTTCAGTTGAATATTTATATTTATTCGTTTATTCCGAACAGTACTAGACTAGCTGCTACTATTAATTGCAATAAATCAGGCTATCAGCAATTGTCAGCCGCAGCAACCCCCTCACCTCACACCTGACACCTATTACCCCGATAATCATTACACGAAAAAGTTTTAAAAGGAGAAGGAAAAAAATGCACGAAATGCCGCCATGTACCAAATTATCAAATGCGAGTTACTCATCTGCACAAACTTGGCATTCCATACATAATTTTCTTTTTATATGAAAATTGAAAAGCAAAAGAACCGTATACGCATAGATGTAATTTAAGCGATTCATACCAGCATATACAGCCATTTTTCGACTGATCAAAAACGAAATGTATTTATTCCCTAGACGATAATTGGTCTTTAACTACTTTATTTTGAAAAAAAAACGTCGATTCCCCAATTGATTATATAGAGATGCTTATTACCCAGTGTGTTTGTCCAACCATGGGCCAAGCAGTTATTAACCCGGAGGCACTTCATACTAAAAGTGGTAGGGGTGTGCAGCCCACCAACCGAAAAACATACCCGCAGTATGACAGATTTTTGGTAACTGCAGTATAAAATTATACAATTTTGATACCCGCAGTATGAAAGAAGTCAATTTTGATACCTGCAATAGAAGTAGTCGACGAAATAATTATCAAAATGGACCAGCAGTACAAAATTAATACAGTAAAACCTCATTTTTGGGACATACACTACGAAAAATGATGAAAAAATGTTTTAGTACAATTTTTTATAGTAAAAAAAAGGCTCTACGCAAATGGTGCAAAAAGGCACTTGCTTTGGGCGGCACATATACATATACCTCATATATGACACTCCCCTTCCACCCCCACCCCAGTTAACATAATAGCTCCATGATCCAAAACGAATTGTTTGTACTAATTACACATTCGTTCGGCAAATATCTTTTCTCTTCAGCTCTTGTGGCTCTGAAATTCAAATCTATGCTTTGCGGATTTTTGCTTAATATATTGAATATTTCTTAATTTTCTTCTCATTGTCGATTCATTTAATTTTACTGCAGTGCTACATGTATATAGGTAGGTAAATTTTGTTTACCCAAATGAAAGAGCACACTGAGAGAGCAGTGACGTCATTCGCCCTATACTACGTAGTATAGGGCGAATGACGTCACGCTCCCTGGAGTATACTCTAATTTTAAAACTGATCAATTTCTAACCGTTTTTGATGAGACTTGCTGTTTTGAGTATTTTCTAAACCATATATAGGAACATGTTGTTCATACCTGTCCATATTCACTTGGTTGGTGCGACCTCACTTCCGGGAGATGACGTCATTTGCTGGAGTGAAAACATAGCTTTGCGCGGTACAAGTAAGCAAGTCCGTAGTATGTGTTCACTGTGTGCGTGTACATGTACGTATGGCATGTAAACAAATACTGGTGATCGCTTTGCATTCACTCCAATGCGCGCGGTTACTATGCGGTCTGATGACCTCGGGTCACGAAGTTACCAGGCATCCAAACAAGTAAATAGGCCTATATCTAAACCTTCAAATTCTGATATATTTATAGTTATGGCTTATCAAATTTGAAGAAAACTTTCTTTAAAATCAGGATATCCAGTGAAATTTTGGACAATAGAGCGGAAAATGAAAACCCTTACCATGCTTACGCTTAGTGTGGGCTAGTCAAATGGGTAGGCTCATGCAATGACGTATAAAGGGAAGCAAACTTTGAAATTCCAGGTGCTTATTATCTTTTAGACTTCGCCCCTCCACCCCCTCCCCCTTCCCCCCCTTCCTCTTTCCTCTCCTCCCACCCCACTCCCCAGTCATTGTGGGCAACAAACTTTAAAATTACAGCTGTCCATGTTTGTATTACTTCTTTATATTTCAAAAGGGCACTTTCGCGACAAAGCTCGTCGGAGCTAACGACCCCACCCCCGGCTACGCCCCCTCCCTTGGCTACGGGCCTGTTACATTTACTGTTTATCCTGGCCATATACATTTGAAGAAAGCGCCCCTAGAAACACTGATGGGATGTAACTGCCAGTCATTTTTATCATAGGAAGGGTCACCTATCATGACAGGGCATAGGATGGGTCACCTATCATGGGTAGGGCATAGGAAGAGTCACCTATCATTGGCAGGGCATATGAAGGGTCACCTATCATGGTACAGCATAGGAAGGGTCACCTATCATGGGCAGGGCATAGAAAGGGTCACCTATCATGGCAGGGCATAGGAAGGGTCACCTATCATGGGCAAGGCATAGAAAGGGTCACCTATCATGGCAGGGCATAGGAAGGGTCACCTATCATGGCAGGGCATAGGAAGAGTCACCTATCATGGGAAAGGCATAGGAATGGTCACCTATCATGGCAGGGCATAGGAAGGGTCACCTACCATGGGCAGGGCATAGGAAGGGCCACCTTTAATGGCAGCGTATAGGAAGGGTTACCTACTCTCTGATTCGGGAAGATTTTTCTTCATGTCTAGATTTGTTCCTTTTGTGGAGATCGTGACTGAAATTAATTTTTCTAACTGAGCAATATATACAGTTTGAAGAGATGTACTGTCTCAATACATTTTGCAATTGTAGAACTGGTTTATATCTCTTCGGACTCCTTGTATCTTCTTTGTTACCATTTCTCACCAAAGCAGACCAGGAAAAAGTCCAGAACCTTCTTTGGTGCTTTGGTGATTCTGAATATGAATAACAAATGATAAAGAATTGTCAGGCCCCCTCCTCACTTGATGAGGTTCCCTCCTACCCCCCCCAAACACACACACACACAAATTACCCCCTTTTGTTTCCCATATTTACAGTATATACAGTATTTTGTATCGTTAGTGTGATTTTCTGTCCTCCACTCGCTCAAATTTTGGAAGGCAAATCCCACCTATGCTGACCCTCCTAAAATCATGATGCTGGGAAGGCCAGTAAATTATTTCAGAGGTATATTGCAATACATTTTTTCAATATGGAAGTGGAGGGTAGGGGATCCGATTAAGCAATAATGGATCTACAGGGAAGAGTCTATATGATTAAGATTTGAGCACTTGCTTTTTCACTTGAGCTGCAAACATCACAATAACTCTCCAACAACTTTTCATTGAAAAATTTCTTCAAAATAAGGTAAAATCTACATTTTTGCAGAGCTAAATGGTTCATTTAACATGTACACCAGCACGTGTAGGTTTATTTTCCCCATTGCAGACCTTATCTCGTGCCAAACAGTAATTGACAATCAAGAAATACAATATTAATAATAATAAACATATTTGATGGTTTAGTTTGGTTTGTTGATGTTTAACGACACCGCGACAGTCAAATGTGCCAAGAGGGTATTAATAAATATGGTGTAAGAGTTAGGATAGTGAGGAGATGGAAGGTTTGTAAGGGAAATAAAGGGGAAAGGCTGAATGTGGGAGAAAAATTTAGGTGAAAAGAAATGGGTGTGTAAGGTTAGGTGTAGAAAGGGAGGAGGGGAGGAGATTATATGTGGTGGCAGAGGTTGTTGTTGCGGAGGAAGTTGATGATGTTTGAGGAAGAATTGTTTTCAAATAGGTCCGAGATTGAGAAGAGTGATGAGAGAAGAGATCTGGAGTATAGTTGTAACGTTAGTCCTGTTAAAGTTAATGTTAGTAACCAGTACCATTATTGCGTAAACAACAAAAATCAAGTGTAACTTATCAATTTGCTAACCGACGACCCGAGCGCATGCCGAGTTACCGGACATGTCATGTGAGAACAGGAAGTGATGTAACAAGGGTCTTTCGTTGAATGTCCAAGCACATTTTAAAGCGATTAAGTACTTTTTGAGAAGGTGCACGGGGTAAAAAAAGTGGTGGTGGTATAATTGTTTTTGGGTTTTTACATATTACAATAAATAGTCTTACTGTTGCATCCCAAAGGGAATATAATGAATGATTATACACACTTTCTAGTAAAAGCTTCCTTTAACTATTTAAAAAGGGAGTATTATACTATAGTGACTAGAGCAACGATGCAAAAAGAGAGCAGTAATTCATTTGTATATTGATCTGCTATACAGACAACCATATATCTAGACTATGGGACGACACATACGATACCTTCCGTACGGCAGCACGGTCGGTGGATCGCTCAAGAAATTGGGGGAGTTCAAAAACTAGCACAATGTTTCAACGTGAATGAATGAATTAATGTTTAAAGTTTTAACACGCTTTCACCTCGAATTAATGGGACGGGCGGGGCGGGGGAGAGCGGGTGGGGCGTGGTTATATATTCCATCCCGAGCTATGCGGCTATGCAGACATCAAACATACATACCCATTACTTTATTTCTATATTTTGAAATAATGGCCCCGACTCAATTTGATCATCTGTTTCGACCGCTGCATGCTCTATAATGTTATCTGCACCAGAAACGTTTAATCAGTGTATTCTGTATTCTTTTAAAAGGCAGTTTTGTCAATATAACGTGGAGTTGATTATATTTGAATGCGTGTGTTTTGATTGGTCCAAATATACATTTCCAATACTGATAGGCCAATCAGTAATCATTTTGGAATAAAATGTATACGCCGCCATATTTAGATTATTAAAGAGGGCCTTACATGCTCAACGGACGTGTATAAATGCAGCATGATCTATTAAACATCATGCAAAAGTAACAAAATCAATTCATCTAAAAGTTATGGAAAAATTGCCATTTCACATTTTTAAATCTTTCAGTCCAATTTGTATTCAATTGTATGAAGCCCGAGGGGGAAGGATGGGGAGGGGAAGGATGGGGGGGTGACACTTCATGCTAAACGTAGTAGGTGTGTGCAGCCCACCAACCGAAAAACATACCCGCAGTATGACATCATGTTTGGTAACTGCAATATGAAATTATACAATTTTGATACCGGCAGTGTAAGTCTTCAACAGTATCGGATCAAGACTAAGACCGCACGCATTCCCCTCGTAGTTTCGCACAGTACACAGATACAGCCTCTCTTGAAGTGTATTAAATCGTCATGGGGGATATTGAAACACGCCCCAGAGGTTGGAGGAATTTTCTCTGCACCACCGGTTGTGGCACTAAAGCAGCCGCCGAATCTTAGGAATTTTTGGTACGTTCCAACATATCGCGCAAGATGCCTGGGCGAGGCAATACACCCTGCAGGAAGCCGCGTTGTCAAATCTGCATGCACATAGTCACGGATGAGACGGTATCTCTCCCGAGGAATCACGTGATCAAACCGGGAACTTTTTCCTGTGATTCTTCTAACGTGGTTTACTGCGTGATGTGTTGAAATGTCCAGAAATTTCTTATATTGGTGAGACTGGAACCTCTTTCCGATTGAGGTTCAATAACCACAAGTAGTCTATTCGCGATTTTGATGGTGACAGTGAGGGTTATCCCGTGGCAGGGCATTTTATTTGCCTAGACATAAGTTGGAACATTTTGAAGGTGGTTCTCATCAGGGGGAACTTTAGAAGCACGGAAGACAGAAAGTTGTTTGAATTGCAATTCATGATTAAAACTAAGAGCCACATCCATGGACTTAATAAAGACCTGTCTTATCTTTCTCCTTTTTCTGTTTTTAGGGAAAATGTTTCCACTTCCACATCGTCTCATTAGTCCTTCTCTTGTTTTCGTGCCGTAGCGCATTTTGGCGCCGTTTTTTTTTTCCTTTTTTTCTGCGCGCTCCCTTTTGCGCCTACTATTTTACGCGTACGATTTTTGGCGCTCTTTGAAACGTGCTAACGTGCAAGCTATCATCGCTGTTATCTTCTAGCGTCATTTAACTTCATACCACTGAAGAAGGAAACAGGAGTTTTCGAAATATTTGGTTTTTAAAATATCTGTTGGCTAGAGACATTGTCATTTTTTCCTATTTTGTTTTATATTTATATATATATATATATATAATATATATATATAATATATATATATATATATATATATATATATATATATATATATATATATATATATATATATATATATATACATGATGTGTCCTTCTCCTTAAAATTTGTTCCAGCAAATCATAATCACAAACTTACTGTAGCAAATAGTGAGACCACTTTATCTTAATTAGAATAACCACACAATAAGGACTTCATCCATTGCTAATATGATACTCAGCACCAACTTCCACAGCAAGTGAGGTTTTCAGAATAAAGAAAATAAAGAGCAAACATCTGACCCGACCTGGTTATGTATCAGGTCGGGTCTGACTATTTAAAACTTTAAGGAGCAGAACAACTAATGTATATATATATATATATATATATATATATATATATATATATATATATATATATATATATATATATATATATATATATATATATATATATATATATATATATATATATATATATATATATATATATATATATATATATATATATATATATATATATATATATATATATATATATGAGGAGCATGGGAAAAAGTTACCTCCCTAGGAAAAGTTACCCCCATATTGTTTTTTCCGTGTAAATAAGATTTTACCTTTTTTTGAAATGGAACGACCCATCTGCACAAGGGACATGAAGAAGGAAGAAAGTCAACACTTGTGACTATCCAAACCTTGTGTACATCAGTTTATTTCATCTGGATTCTTTCTTCCTCTGTTACCTTACAGGTGAGATATTTTCATTTTATTTGTTGTATAACATTCAGGTAAGATATGCTAGATACCAGTGCAACTCTTAAACTTAGCTAAAGTTGTCACATTTATTGCAAAATTTCAGTATTTATATGCCTAGTTTCATGCTGACTATATGGATTTTTAAGACCTGTTCATTATTACCATACATACATTGTACAGGGAACAGATAGGGTATTCTATGAGTAACACATGGGTCCATTGTTTCAGAGCTCAAGTAATTAGGACTCACAATGAGTAAGACTAGTTCATTTATCAGAGGGTTATGTATTTTTAATACATCTGATTGGTCGGTTGGAAGTCATTTGCATTTTCCATGGTAGCTAGTGAGACTGATTTTCTGACTTACAAAGGACACGGGGAAAGAGACATATGTTCTTGAGATGTGATGTAAATATGTGTTTTATCTTGTAGAATTTAGTTTAGTTTAGGTACAGTATATTCACAGGTATTTTCAAGGTGTAGTGAAAGGAGCAAAGCTGAGAGTATTTGATGAATACAAATGTTAGTGGGGTTGTATGTCTGTAACCCTGTGTGTATAGTTTTCAAGAGGGATTAAGTTTAGAGTGTGGTTGATATAATGCCATAGTGAGATGATGATTAAGATAAGCAAATACAAAGAAGGAAATGGGGTTTATGTTAAAAAGATGTAAGGGTTATGATGATAGCAACATGAATAGAGGGATGGAAAGGTATAAATGTATAATGTGTGTCAGATTACAGATGAAATATGATTCAATGATCAATTTGTGTGTAATGCAGAGTATGGTAAAGATGATTGACAGAAGTCAATATGAGAAATAAACACTTGTGACTATCCAAACCTTTGTATACATCAGTTTATTTAATCTGGATTCTTTCTTCCTCTGTTACCTTACAGGGGAAGAGGGCTACATATATATATATATATATATATATATATATATATATATATATATATATATATATATATATATATATATATATATATATATATATATATATATATATATATATATATATATATATATATATATATATATATATATATATATATATATATATATATATATATAGATATATATATATATATATATATATATATATATATATATATATATATATATATATATATATATATATATATATAAATATATATATATATATATATATACATCATCTTTATAGGTAAAGACTGAAAACCTCAATGCATGCGTGTTATTGTAAAGTTCATGAAGCATGTTCACTAAAAATACTGTATCTGCATAGCTGTGGAAAAACGGGCTAGACCCGTAATGGGCAATTCTTCACTTTCCACAGACACAGGTTTGAGATTGGGAAGGGCATCGACGGCTCCCCATAGGGACAGGGGGTGTCACGCATTTCTCGTTATGACCACAGATATATTATATATCTGTGGTCTGGTGGTTATGGCAACTTACACATAATGATGTCATACTGAAGTCGTAAATGGCTCGTCACATGACGATGACGCCACTATGATTCTGCGTACACTCTCATGTGACACATCACTTGACTAATGTTTCTTAAAATTTCCCGCGGGAAAACCTCAAACTTATGACTTTGTTAATGTTTGAATGTTTGTTGCCCGGGTCCCACGCACGTAAAATGCTTAACAGTAACACTACGTTCGTCAGTTAGTTGTATCCATAGGCAACTAGCTAACTATACAACTGTAACTGATACTGATAGCTAGTTCTAACTAGCGTTTATTACAATGATTGCTATGGAGTCTGAGGTACTATTAAATGGATAGGGTATAATTTGTTTTGCATGACAGCACTGAATAGGTGGAGTGCTTTCATCAGAAATCAAGGTTATAGTGTCATACAAGGGCTTGAAACTTCCAAGTTGTTGAAGGGAAGTAGGTTGGCAAAGTACCAAAGGACTATCTGAGGTCTATCGTTAACCTATTCTTAGGTGAACAGAGTTAATTTAGCATTTGTGACTGAAGTTTAAATCCTTGCAGATTATCTTAAATTGAAGATAATGTTATGGGATATATTTTTAGGCCTAGGCCTACAATGTTGGACAAAACTGCTGGAACACTTCAGCTTTTTGAGAACTTCATGTGTTATAGTGTTATGTTTCTTTAATATTTTTTCGAGAATAGTAACCATACCCCCACCCCCTACCCTTTCAATGCTGAATTTATTCCTTTTCTTAACGTCATTTCCAGGAAAACAGTAACAATGGCCAACATTAAATGGGGGGGGGGTGGGGGGGGGAAGGGGAGACAATTATTATAGTGAGGTAGGGGAGGGGACACTAAAGGCGTCAATGAAATTATTAATTTCATTCATTATTAATGTCCTTATAATTCTAAAATATTAATTACAATTGAAAGAGTAGAGATTGAAGAAGCAACAGAAAACAAATTCCAGCATTTCTGATTTAAAAATGTGGAATAATTTACAATAGAAAAGTAGCTTCATGAAAAACATCACATATTATCACAAAGTGTTTCAACGAGTTTTGTCCAAGATTGTAGGTCCGAAAAACAATCCCTAGGTAGGCCTACTGTTTCTTTAATCGTTGTAGGTTAGTAAGAAAGTGGCAGCGCTTGTTAGACTTAGGGCGTAGGACTAATTTAAAGTATAAGAGACAGCGAAGGTCACTTTAGGCTAAGGCTGGGCCACTGACATGTTGACAAGAGAATATTTTTTAAATTGCTCCCAAACATTGGTGAGACCAAATTATGTAGGATAATTTTAATTCAAAAGTTACGATGTGAAAGTCCGGATAAAATCCAATCAATCTTCTTTGCATTTGTCACTGTTTCTTCGGGAAATAAATGCTTTTAGAAAAAATCCCCGAAATATGCCTCGCATGTCAGCATATTACTTCATCTTCAAGTTCAACTTCAAGTCTGTATGGAAGCATATGCCGGTAAATATTTGGGTCGCGTAGTAAATATAATTATGACGCGACGTAATTCCAATCACGACGCGACGTAATTCCGAGGTTTTGATCGGCATATGTTTCCATATAAGTCTGCGCGTTCAGCCAGAGAAAAGGCTAATAAAAATATTTTCGAGAGGTCCCATTTCACGGAACAGGAAGCTGGGAAGTAGCAAATTTCACTGAGGAATACTAAAGAATAGATAGGTCTTGACTATTCACATCCAAACTTGACGAGATCTGCTTCAAAATAAGTTTCATGGGGAACTATTTTACCATGGACCCATACCAGAATTTGAGTGATTTGGTGATTTCACTTCGGCCTAAAAAAAAAAAAAGGGCCAAAACCTCTGGTGACACCCTATCGAAAGTACTCTCATCCGAGAGATATTAGATGGTACTTTTTGGAAAACATAAAAAAATACCCCAAATCTATAAAATTCTGGTACAAAAAGGACCCCGAACCTGACTATTTCATCATAGCTTTCAATATTGAGAATAATTAGTTCCGTTCTATCGCAACTCGCAACTGACCACAGACCCACGTGTATTACAAGGCCGCGCGAGTGTTCATTCTGTCATTGTTGAGTATTATGCGAATACCAAAAAATTACGTCATTAATCTAAAAGCGTCTGCTCTGCTATGACGTCACAAAAAGACACCTGGTTGAAGATTCTGTCGGCTGCGGTTCACCCCAACTGCGCGAAATCGTGACGACTGGATGATGTGGCGAGTGCAATAACGGGAATTCCCCTTACCAGCTTACACTATTGTCAAATTAATACACGTCCTGTTCAAGGTTAATATGGCTAACTCTTTCCTGTGATAATGGTATTGACAAAGTATGCACTCTACGACTACAATAGCTAGGCCGATGGAATCACCGGTATATAACTTCACAAGCAGAGATAAGGGTAGCATTCCAGTTCGTATAGCTTTGAAGTAAGACTGCTCTCAGCCACCATCTTGAATATGACGTAGGCGGAATGCATTCTTCCTATAAATTAGCCTTTCCATGAGAAATTCCTCGCCTATTACAAAATTATCGTAAGTAATTTCCATTTTAGAATTATATAAGCTTTTATAAGGAAATGTCAGTTCAGATTACTCCTAGCAGGATTTGTTGAAATCTTGTCAAATTTGTATGCCATTAATATCATGGTTTAGACTTATGCACAAGTAGTGCACTACTAGAATAGTCGTTGTGGAGCCTGTGGGATATTTAGCGCTCAGGGACTCGTAACATACATACCGCAGTGTCATTGCTCGCGTCCCAAATGTCGATAAGTTGCTCGGGCTCCCAAATCTCGATTACATTTTATTTTTGCTCGGGGCACGTGAGGTTTATCCACCCCGTGACTCTTGATTCCCCCTTCCCCTATTTTGATGTTGAGCCAATGTGCACATTAGCTATATTGAATTAAAAATGACTTTTTGAGGCATTCCTTGGTATTGACAGTAAGCTGGCAGGGGCCTTCATTAACTCCCCAGCAGTGGCGGGAGGGAGCCATTTGTCAGTCGGGGCAAGTAGGCCCCGATAAGCACGCCGCTAGTAGGGGCTTATTTAGGGAGGGGTTTTGTGCCAGAAAATATTAAAAAGAGCGAGAAAAATCTGCTCTTTTTAATTCTATATAAAATGGGTTTATGGTTTAAATAGTCCATCTTAAAAAAATATATCAGAGATGTAACTGGGGGGAGGTGGACCCTCCTCCTGTGTAAAATTGATGCTTCCTCCTCGTAATTCTCATGGGGGGACATGGTTTCTTATACAAAAATTGTGTGTGTGGGGGGCAACTTTTGGCAAAATGTACTGAATTAGTCAAATTCTGCTGAAAAGTGGGGTGGGGATTTCTGCTGTCCCCTAGGTATTACGGCCCTGTCCCTGATTTAGAGGTTAAAAGAAGGAATTATGGGGATATGTTCATAGATCATAACCTTGTTACTTCATATTATTGAGTTGGTCTGGCTTATTATAGACCATAAAATGCAATTTGTTATTTCGTGGGGAGTTCGCCCCATGCATGCACTCCTTGTTTCAGGGAACGATCATAGTATATCCCCGAAGACAAACCCTCTTTTTATATATGTACTGGTGGACACACAGTGACTTCATTTGACCCACCGCTTTTCCAAAACAATTGTGGTAGGTCTACTGGTAAGACCACCTGCATATTTTATACGAGGGTCCGTCGAGCAAAATGAAAACTAACTATTAACTTTTTTTAGCAATATTCATATGATTTGGAGGAAAAACTTTAGTCATGGGTGTAGCCAGGGAAGTCTACAGGGTCCCCCTCCAAAAAAGGTAGTAAAATGGCAACGGTAAAAGGTCCATAAAATATTCTAAAGGTCCAAATATTTCCTCGGCAACTTCCACCCTCCCCTCCATCCGAAAGGCCGGCTACACCCCAGTTACTCTCATGGGTACTTTTACCAATTTTTGTGTCATTGTTTTCTATCGAAATACAACATTTTGGAGGATTAAGGATTTACTGTCTTTCGATGCCATTTTGCTATCAATTGGTCCACCAGTCAAAATTCCTTAAAAAAGCACAGCCCGATGAGAAAGCTTTTATAGTATCAAATCAACAATCAAAATTGATCAAATAGCAGATTAACACTATTCCGTCTGTTCTTCCCACGTTGTTTTATTTTCCCCACTTACACAACCATCTAGATAGATTTGGGAGGGGGGAGGTTGGTACATGACCGAGGAGGGGATGGGGTAATAATGGTCACCTTAGGGACACATTCTATGGAACTGGAACTGGAAATTTGTAGATAGGAGTTAGTGAACCCAAAATAAAAGCGGAAATTAACCATGACTTTTCTAAAAGAGAAATCTTTTTGCAATTAAGGGGCACTTTCAAAAGGAAAAGCTTACCATCTTGAAAGAAAAGTCAGAGAACGTGACCGTTTTCTACTATCTGACCTGGGTCAGTTATTAAAAGACACTTCATTTTAAAGGAGCACTTTCGTAATATTTTTGAAAAGTATGCGCACATTAGACCAGTTCTTGCACATTAGTGTTTGACAGTAATTGAGAGGCACTTTTCATTTTCACTTGTCATTTCTAGAAGTGGCTGCATGAGCCCCCTTCTCTCGGATCTTACACCTATGAATTATAACCGTGTGCCCGGCAGACGAATTTGTTTTCCTGTTGCCAATTGCTATCCTGTTTGGGAAAACATAAACCCCGGTCGGGTCTATCCGCTTGGTGATCACTTAAAGAATCAAGCGGCCTGAAAGTGTGGGCGTATTTAAGTTGAGTCTCATAATAATAGTACGGGATATCATAAACATTACTAAATCCCGACCCAATAGTACTGGAAATTTGTACGTGTTTTCCCATTGACTTTTGGGAATTTGTTCGCTTGCGCGCAATGGGTAATAATTTCTGTGAAAACAGACCGTGTGATGCGACTTCTATTGGTTAAAATCTACATGAATTGGCAAAAACTAACGCACTCAGTTTTCGGCCGCCAGCTTCTTCTAAATTGAGTAAGTCACAGACTGTGGAATAACCCATTTGAAAACGTGCCCCTTGAATACACTCATAGTGCACGACCAGAGTACGACTCTTTCATGACTTTCGTAAAATTTCACGTTTCCTAGTTTAATTTTCTATTAATTAAGACCATTTGAAGAAAGCGCCTCCTGAAATACGGACGGGATGAAACTGCCACTGTTATTTTCATCCCGTTTCAAGGACATTCTCTAAACGAGTTGACCATGTATTATCTGAATCTGAATAGGTTAAGTCGGCAAAAATTAGCAAGTTTAGCTTTGAAACAGTTTAGACGTGGTACATGTACAATGTCCGATGGTAAAGCATTTCAATCTTTTAGTGTTTGAGGAAAGGAGTATTTATAAACATTCTTTTTAGCATAAGGAACGTAGAAATTCAGATCATGGTTATTTCTTGTATTGATTCTTGTGTTAGGGATCAGGTTATCATTATCAATGGCGACAAGACTGTTATTGATTTTATATAGCATTTTTAGACGGGTGTTCCTTCTTCTTGTTATTAGCAGGGGCCAATCTAATTTATGAAGCATGCTAGTGACACTGGATTTATAAGAATAGTCTGCCATTCAGAACCTGGCTGCTCTCCGTTGAATTGATTCAAGCTTATTTACATGGCACTGGTGATGGGGGTCCCAAACTGCAGATGCATACTCAAGTACTGGCCTAACTAGAGCTTTATATGCAGTGGTTTTAATGTCAATGGGACAGTTTGAGAGGTTACGTCTTAACAGGCCAAGTACAGAGTTTGCTTTTTTGGTGATGTTGTGTATATGTTTATCCCATCTGAGTTTATTATCAATTTCAACACCTAGGTACGGGTGGGAGTTGACATGTTTTAGCGGCTGGTTGCACAAGGTATAAACTGGTGATTTATAGCATTTTCTAGGAGATATTGAGAGGATGTAGCATTTAGAGGGGTTGAAATTCATTTGCCATTTATTTTGCCATTGTTCAAGTTTATTTATATCATCTTGGAGGATTTGTTGGCCATAGGGTTTATCAGTTGTTCTATACACAAGACAATCATCAGCAAACAGTCTAACCGTGCTGTTTATATTATCAGGGATGTCATTGACATATAAAAGGAAGAGTAAAGGACCTAAAACGGTACCTTGTGGTACACCAGCTAGAACTTGTTTAGGATTTGAGATTTCGCCATCACAGACAACACGCTGAATGCGGTTGCTGAGGAAGGATGCAAACTAGGCCAGTAGATTTCCATCAATGCCATATGCGGAAAGTTTGAATAACAGACGTTGGTGTGGGACTTTATTGAACGCTTTTGAGAAGTCGAGTATAGCCATAGAGATGGTACTGTTTTGGTCAATTTGTTAGAAATATCATTTATTGTTAAGAGAAGTTGTGTTTCAGTTGATCTTTTTGCTCAAAAGCCATGTTGGAGATCAGTTAAGATATTATGCTCATCAAGGAATTTCATCACATGTGAGTGGATTATATGCTCAAGGATTTTACTACACACGCAGGTAAGAGAGACTGGTCTGTAATTAGCTGGGTCGTGTTTATCACCTTTTTTAAAAACGCTACATATGTTTGCTTCTTTCCACTTGTTTGGGATAGTACCGTTATCTACAGAGCGTTGGAAGAGATCAGTTAGGATTTCATAAAGGTCTTCCGCATGTGTTTTTAAGAACCATGGTGGTATATGGTCAGGACCTGAGGCTTTGTTTGGGTTTAGCTTTTGCAGTTGCTTTTTGACACCTGGAGTGATTATAAGTTGGTTTATTTTGTTGGTGGTGAGTGGTTTAGTTACAGGGATTTTAGAGGTATCTTCTTCTGTGAAAACGCTGAAAAACTGGTTGTTTAGAATGTTAGCTTTAGTCATACGGTCACTACAAAGTTTACCGTTGTTCATAAGGTCTGACACACCCACGAAATTACTTTTAAGCCTTAGGGTTTTCAGTTAGGGAATTTCAAAGTCTATTACAGATGAAGTTGTTTCTAGCTTCTTTGATGTTTTTACGGCAGATTTCCTAAAGCTTTTATATGTGTTCCAGTCATGGATTTGTTGAGTTTTCTTAGCTTTCTTGAACAGTTTATGTTTTTTCTTGCAGAGACGGCGTTGGATATGGGTAGATTTAGTTTAGTTGAGGTGAATTTGTGAGGTGTTTTTTTCAATAATCAGTTTAATTTCCTTTTCAAAGAAATTCCATTTTTCATCAACAATAATGGATGAGCTATTGAATTATAGAATAATATTGCAGTTTAAGTTTAGACAGGTCTTCTTTTATGCGTTTTGTGTTAGCTTTTTTCCTTAAATAGATTTTACGTTTAGGCAACTTTTTACGAGGAGGGGAGATGTTTAGGTTCAGTTCAACAATATCATGGTCACTTATACCGGGTATGACGTTAACTGAGTTAACAGCTGGTGAGTTGTTAGTAAATACAAGATCAAGAATGTTGTTATCTCTGGTAGGTGACTGCACCATTTGAGTGAGGTTGAATGAATCGGCCACTTCAAGAAGCATTTTGGCTGCTTCGGAGGAAGCGTTAGTGCCTGAAATAATGTTTTGGCTCCAGACAATGTTAGGTTGGTTGAAATCACCAGCAAGAATAACATTGTTTTTGTCAGCATTTTTCCTTAACTTTTGTAGTGATTTTCTCAACTCAAGAAGGCTAGTAAGGTCATTGTGACTGGGCCTGTAAAAATTTCCTACATACATGTTCTTTTCCTTAGGGAATTGGAATTTGGTCCAGATGATCTCACAGTCAGTCTAGTTTTGTGAGCTCAATGAAAATCAGGTAATTTGTTATTGCCTGTAATACACCACCATAACCATTTGTACTTCTATCTTTGCGAATGACTGTATAGTTGTCGGGAAAAATTTCAGAGTTGTTGATTTCGGAATTTAGCCAGGTTTCAGTGCCAATAATGACATCTGGGTCTTTGTCTTTTATAAGACTTTCAGTGGAGGCTTTCTTGTTTCGAACACTTTGAAAGTTGATAACAAGAAATTTTAGAACCTTCCTTTTTGAATTAGTTTTCAATTTGACATCGGGATGGTGGTTGGTCCCTGAGTCAAGGCCGGAAGAATAACTTTGAAGTGCCTCATATGAGTTAGTACAGTTGATGGAATTGTTAGTTGAGAAGAAAGAATCGGAGAAGTTCATGAAGTCACAAGTAGCACATATCCAGGTACAGCTAGAATGCCTGAGGTCGCTGTATTTTGAGTCATCAATGTTGCAGCACTTAGTGTGGATCCATTGATCACAATTGTCACACTGTACTGCTTTATCAGATCTCCTACACTGGAGTCCACACAGGCCACAAGGAGCCGAACAGTCCGAACAAAACCAATCATCGGTTGATGATGCAAGGGTGTTGTAAGCTGCATTACAAATGCCTGCACACTTACTATGAACCCACGAGTCACAATCATCGCAGCAAATACCTTTCTGGTTATTTTTGACAGATTTGTTGCATTGTTTGCAAGGACATTTTGGGGAGGGTCTAGGATTGCTTTCGATATCACCAGAAAGGGTAAGGAATAAGAGGAGTAATTTTCTCTTGTGTGATTTGAATTTTGACAATTTCCAACTTTATCTGTACGCTTTTAATTGCCCATCGATACATAGACAAGTTGTGAGTGTGTGATTTGAATAATCACTCAGACCAAACAAGACAAGGTAGCCAGTTTGTGGGGCATTTAGAGGCAAATTTGAGGTCTGAGACAAGTTGGACAAGTGGGGTTGTGACGAACGTAAGGAGTTCAGAGAGTCAGAGGCTCTAGAGTATGTCACCAAGAACAATACAGGGAAAAGAGGTTGTGAGTTAGAATAAACATGATTGACGAATCTGTTAAACAAATAATATAGGCCTAGGCCAAACAATAAACTTACTCAGGACTCAAATTGGTCTTAACTTCCGACCACCGAAAAAAAGAAAATCGCGGAAATGGTTGTAAATACAAATAGTGTGTAAGGCTAAATAACATTAGGTTCGCTAACGCTACGCGAAAATAACAAACACGGAAAATGCACTAAACTAAACAAAAATGAACAATTTAACAATAAAAAAAGCACAAATAACTTCATACAAGTAAACAAAATACTGTATATCCACGTGAGGGTAAAAAATCCACAGCTAAAGGTAAAATGTCCAAGTAATAAACGTAAGTTGTGAACATACGTCTATACTCAACAAATGCTACGCAATCATTTGACCACAATTTTTGTTATAATACGAAGTGGAATAACGTGGAAATGAAATAGGAAACTCGAAACTTTTCAGTCACTGCTTGTCAATGCCACGTAATCGTTCATGCAGTTACTTAGAATGCTACAGGCACAGAAAACCAGGATGGAGTAGTTGTCAAGGGGCGGATTCTGTAATGCAAAACTACATATTTTTTGCATTTATCAGCATAAAATAAACATGGTCGATGTTATGCAAGCGTCACAATGCACCGACACAGATGCCAGATTGGTAGGGATGGGGTTGGGTGCAAGACCAACGTCGGCAGTAGCTATAAAAATGTGTGCACATTAGACCAGTCCTTGCACCTTTGACAGTAATTTAGGGCACTTTTCATTTTTCAAAAATGCACTTTTATCATTTTTCGGAAAAGTAGAGGGGGGGGGGGGGGTGCCCCGTTTCCCGGCTTTCACACCTAAGAATTTAGAAATCGGGCGAAGAGGGGAAGTCCTATTTGAAAATTAGTTCTTTGAAAATTGTCGGGCGCCATGGCCCCTACCCCCTCTGTCGGGGTTCTGTGCTAGCCTAATTACCTTCCTTGGTAATCGATCTGACGTCGGAAAAAAGAGCACTGTGAGGTCCATGAGTCACGAGCAGGGGTTACAATCTTAAAATGAAATGATAAAGGAATTTAAAATCGAATAACAATTCCATGTAATCATTTTTTTTCTTTCCCGTAGAAATCGGAGAACATGGTATCCCGGCAGATCAGCCAAGAAAACCACGATCTAACATGTTCCTTGTGCATGGAATATTTTCGTCAACCAAAGGTGCTACCATGCGGCCACACCTTTTGTCTCAACCCATGTCTTGCAATGCTACGAAATGCATCCCGTTTCGCGTGCCCACTGTGTAGAAAACGAATCCAACTACCAAGAAGTGGACGATTGGAGGATTTACCGACAAATTACTCAGTACAGAATTTGGTTGCCGGGGTAACAACAAATACGCCATACTGTCCGACAAACAGTGGAAACGACTTTTGGCCTTTGCCATTGACGATATTTCAGAAAGTGAGATCTTTGTTTTCCTTTACGAGGAAATGTCCACAACACGGTGAAGCATTGGAGTTTGTGTGCACCACTCACAGTGCAGAGATTTGCCATAAGTGTCTCTTGACGGATCATCCAATTGAGTCACATGTCGTCGTAAGCCGGGCGAACTACGTCAAAGAGCAACACGCGACGTGTCAGAACACTCTTACTAAACTAAGGAAGCAAATTTTGAGACAACGTAAGCGAAGTCAGTCCATTGTTGATGCCAAGATGAAATATTGTCAGAGTACAAGAGCGATAAAAAATTCCATACACGAGGCGAAGTTGACCTTAATTGGTCTGTTGGATAACAGAGAGAAAGAATTGACGGAGCAATTGCAAAGGGCGAGTGACCGCGATCTTAGATTACTCGACGAAACTAAAGACGACTTTGAGTTGCTAGTTGCTAAGCTTAACTCTGCACATGACTCTGCCATAAACTTATTTCAACGGTGTAATGAAAGTGTCATTCCAAATCTCAAATCAGTTCAGGATTTACTAAGGACAGTAGAAAGTTTGGAGCTGGAGCTTTGTGGAATCGAAAGAAAACTACTGAATGACAAGACTAATCTAACATTCCACTTAGGAAGTCTCGATTCTTTATTAATCGGTAACATCCGAACTGCAGCCGAGTCGAGAGTGAATGCTCAACATGAGCCGTTAGTTCAGTATGCTTCAGTTATACCCGCTGCCACCAATGTAAACAGACAACAAGCAATGCTGGAAAATAATAGGCCAACTGTCACTCCGAGTCAAAACGAAACTGTAAATGAACATCATCATGACTTATTTGGATCTTTTCAAACAGGAGTTGTAACCGTGCTGTCCGAAACTAGAAATGACTTCTTGAACGCCAATGCAGTTCTCCCGGCACCACTCTCAGAGATTCTAGATCCACTTCAAAGTGACCAACGTTTGTTTGATTTAACCGATGATACGACAAACATGGCGGGTCCTACTATTAGTATGAATATGGCTTTCCAGCATACAAACAGAGCTTTGTATAGACCACCTGCATTAAATCCAACTTTGCAGCACCCACTTCACGGGGGACAGTCTTCATCTGACAACCGTTCAAGTTCCGTATCAGACCACCACACCGGTAGCACACCGCCCCTGCAACCAATGCTGACACCTATAGTTCATACTCTCAATAATCGTCGACTAACTCAAGGAGAGCTTTTTGAACGGAACAAAGACCACTATGCGTCCGATTTCTTGCCATCAAGTAATAATGGAAATGAATCTGTTTGGTCCGGAAAATGTCGTAAGAAGCCGCAAATGAAAGTCCCTTCCCCTCCGAGGACAAGGAGAAGCAACCGTGTTTTGTGTGAGGATGTTGACCCCGTGATTGACCCTGTTGATGATAGGAAGGGACGAAGACTTGAAAGAAGCCGGAGACACGGAACCAGAAAACACAACAAGCATACTTCGTCTGAATTACAGCAAGACTGATTCATTGTAAAACTAAGATATTCATGCAAAAACTTGTAAGACATGTAAGACAATGCAGACATTTAAGACAATGCAAAACATTTAAGACATGCAAACATTTAAGACAGGCAAACATTTAAGACATGCAAACATTTAAGACATGCAAACATTTAAGACATGCACACATTCAAGACATGCAAACATTTATGTCATGCAAACATTGAAAAACATGCAAGATATCCAAAACATGAAATACATCCAAAACATGAGATACATGCAAACATTTAAGACATGTAAACATTTAAGACATGCAAACATTTAAGACATGCACACATTTGAGATATGCAAACATGTGAGACATGCAAAATTGTAATACACCTACATGCAAACATATAAGACATGCAAACATTTTAATTGTCTGAAATGTTTGATTGTCTGAAATGTTTGATTGTCTGAAATGTTTGATTGTCTGAAATGTTTGATTGTCTGAAATGTTTGATTGTCTGAAATGTTTGATTGTCTGAAATGTTTAATTGTCTGAAATGTCTGATTGTCTGAAATGTTTGATTGTCTGAAATGTTTAATTGTCTGAAATGTTTGATTGTCTAAAATGTTTGATTGTCTGAAATGTTTGATTGTCTGAAATGTTTGATTGTCTGAAATGTTTGCTTGTCTGAAATGTTTGCTTGTCTGAAATGTTTGATTGTCTGAAATGTTTGATTGTCTGAAATGTTTGATTGTCTGAAATGTTTGATTGTCTGAAATGTTTGATTGTCTGAAATGTTTGATTGTCTGAAATGTTTGATTGTCTGAAATGTTTGATTGTCTGAAATGTTTGATTGTCTGAAATGCTTGATTGTCTGAAATGTTTGATTGTCTGAAATGTTTGATTGTCTGAAATGTTTGATTGTCTGAAATGTTTCAGTGTCTCAAATGTTTGATTGTTTGAAATGTTTGATTGTCTGAAATTTTTGATTGTCTCAAATATTTGATTGTCTCAAATGTTTCATCGTCTAAAATGTTTGATTGATTGTCTGAAATGTTTAATTGTCTGAAATGTATCATTGTCTTAAAAGTGTGATTGTCTGAAATGTTTGATTGTCTGAAATGTTTTATTGTTTGAAATATTCAATTGTTTAAAATGCTTCATTGTCTCAAATGTTTGTATAATTGTCTGAAATGTTTGATTGTCTGACATGTTTGATTGTCTAAAATGTTTGATTGTCTGAAATGTTTGATTGTCTGAAATGTATGATTGTGTGAAATGTTTGATTGTCTGTAATGTTTGATTGTGTGAAATGTTTGATTGTGTGAAATGTTTGATTGTCTAAAATATTTGATAGTCTCAAATGTTTAATTTTCTCAAATGTTTAATTGTCTGAAATGTTTGATTGTCTGAAATGTTTGATTGTCTGAAAAGTTGCATTGTCTGAAATTGTTGATTGTCTGAAATGTTTGATTGTCTGAAATGTTTGATTGTCTGAAATGTTTGATTCTCTCAAATGTTTGATTGTCTGAAATAATTCATTGTCCTAAAAGTTTGATTGTCTGAAATGTTTGATTGTCTGAAATGTTTGATTGTCTGAAATATTCGATTGTCTGAAATATTTGATTGTCTCAAATGTTTAATTTTCTCAAATGTTTGATTGTCTGAAATGTTTGATTGATTGTCTGAAATGTTAAATTGTCTGAAATGTTGCATGGTCTGAAATGTTTGATTGTCTGAAATGTTTGATTGTCTGAAATGTTTCAGTGTCTCAAATGTTTGATTGTTTGAAATGTTTGATTGTCTGAAATTTTGATTGTCTCAAATATTTGATTGTCTCAAATGTTTCATCGTCTAAAATGTTTGATTGATTGTCTGAAATGTTTAATTGTCTGAAATGTATCATTGTCTTAAAAGTGTGATTGTCTGAAATGTTTGATTGTCTGAAATGTTTTATTGTTTGAAATATTCAATTGTTTAAAATGCTTCATTGTCTCAAATGTTTGTATAATTGTCTGAAATGTTTGATTGTCTGACATGTTTGATTGTCTAAAATGTTTGATTGTCTGAAATGTTTGATTGTCTGAAATGTATGATTGTCTGAAATGTTTGATTGTCTGTAATGTTTGATTGTCTGAAATGTTTGATTGTGTGAAATGTTTGATTGTCTAAAATATTTGATAGTCTCAAATGTTTAATTTTCTCAAATGTTTAATTGTCTGAAATGTTTGATTGTCTGAAATGTTTGATTGTCTGAAAAGTTGCATTGTCTGAAATTGTTGATTGTCTGAAATGTTTGATTGTCTGAAATGTTTGATTGTCTGAAATGTTTGATTCTCTCAAATGTTTGATTGTCTGAAATAATTCATTGTCCTAAAAGTTTGATTGTCTGAAATGTTTGATTGTCTGAAATGTTTGATTGTCTGAAATATTCGATTGTCTGGAATATTTGATTGTCTCAAATGTTTAATTTTCTCAAATGTTTGATTGTCTGAAATGTTTGATTGATTGTCTGAAATGTTAAATTGTCTGAAATGTTGCATGGTCTGAAATGTTTGATTGTCTGAAATGTTTGATTGTCTGAAATGTTTGATTGTCTGAAATGTTTGATTGTCTGAAATGTTTGATTGTCTGAAATGTTTGATTGTCTGAAATTTTTGATTGTCTGAAATGTTTGCTTGTCTGAAATGTTTGATTGTCTGAAATGTTTCATTGTCTGAAATGTTTCATTGTCACAAATGTTTCATTGTCTCAAATGTTTTATTAGTATAGACACTGCTTAAAAACATGTTGTGCAACTATCAGACTAGAAATTTACGCATAATTCCACAAGATTGATTTTGTTTCAAAGGACATTTTATACTTCTTGGGAGATGCTGCTGCCCTTAATGTGAAAAAAAAAACTCTTTTGTGTTGAGTGGAAATCAAGCACATGGTTTATTGAACAGCTTGTATGGATAGTGTTAAACAAACCACAATCAAACTAAAATGTTTGATTGTCTGAAATGTTTGATTGTCGGAAATGTTTGATTGTTTTAAATGTTTGATTGTCTGAAATGTTTGATTGTCTGAAATCTTTGATTGTCTGATATGTTTCATCGTCTGAAATGTTTGATTGTCTAAAATATTTGATTGTCTGAAATGTTTGATTGTCTCAATTGTTTGATTGTCTGAAATATTTGATTGTCTGAACTTGTTTCATTGTCTCAAATGTTTGATTGTCTGAACATTGTCTGAAATTAATTCATGAAAAGGTAAAGAAACAAGCTTCCAAATAAATCTTTTCAATTAGCCAAATGTGGTTTTTGCAGTATATTTCGACCAATCAAATCGTCCCTCTTTCAGCATTCTAATGAATGTCTTATTTAGGTGAAACAAAAATTATATTTAGAAGAAACGAAAATTGGCGCGAAATACTGAACTATTATTTCCATATACTGACGAATGTCTTTGAAGATTCATGAAATAAGTTCTTGCTTAAAATGCAAGTACAATTGTCAAAAGATTAGCTTTTTCTCTTTCTAATGGTATATGAAGCTATATAAACTGTTTTCAACTTTTATTCTATCAAGCTTCAAAATTTCCCGAGCATTAGTCAGGGGTCAAAGAAGTAACACCCGCCAACCCCATGCAAAAAATAAGGAAGAGGTGAAAAGTCCAGGCAATATCAGTTTTTGTTTCTTTTCAGTTGAATATTTATGTTTATTCGTTTATTCCGAACAGTACTGACTAGCTGCTACTATCAATTGCAATAAATCAGGCCATCAGCAATTGTCAGCCGCAGCAACCCCCGCTCTTCACAGCTGACACATATTACCCGGATAACCATTACTCAGAAAAGTTTAAAAGGAGAAGAAAAAAAATGCACAAAATGCCGCCATATACCAAATTATTAAATGCGAGTTACTCATCTGCACAGACTTGGCATTCCGAATATATTTTTCTTTTCATATGAAAATTGGAAAGCAAAAGAAGCTTATACGCATAAATGTAATTTAGACGATTCATACCAGCATATACAGCCATTTTTCGACTGGTTAAAAACGAAATGTATTTATTCCTTAGACGATAATTGGTCTTTAACTACTTTATTTTGAAAAAAAGTCGTGTCCCCAAATGTTTATATAGAGATGCTTATCACCCAGTGTGTTTGTCCAACCATGGGCCAAGAAATTATCATAAAATTAGCCCCAGGGTGGGGAGCTTCATATTAAAAGTGGTAGGGGTGTGCAGCCCACCCACCGAAAAACATACCCGCAGTATGACATATCTTTTTGGTAACTGCAGTATAAAATTATACAATTTTGATACCCGCAGTGTAAAAGAAGTCAATTTTGATACCTGCAATAGAAGTATTCGACGAAATAATTATAAAAATGGACCAGCAGTACAAAATTAACACAGTAAAACCTCATTTTTTGGGACATGCACTACGAAAATGATGACAAAAATGTTTTAGTACAATTATTTTATAGAGAAAAAAAGACACCTGCACTACGAAAATGGTGCAAAAAAAGCACTTTCTCGGGCGGCACATATACATATACCTCAATATGGAAGATTTCAAAAGGGCACTTTCTCGACAAAGCTCGTTAGAGCTAACGACCCCCACCCCAGGCTACGCCCCCGGCTACGGGCCTGTTACATTTACTGTTTATCCTGGCCATATACATTTAAAGAAAGCGCTTCTAGAAGCACTGATGGGATGTAACTGCCAGTCATTTTCATCTCGTTCCAAGGACATTCTCTCAACGACTTGAACTTGTATTACGCAATTATTTGACCACAATTTTTGCTATAATACGAAGTAAAGTGGAGTAACGTGGAAATGAAATAGGAAACTTGCAACTTCATTCATCGTATGCCAGGGGCACGTAGTCGTTGTTGCGGTTACTAGAATGCCACAGGCACAAAAAAAGAGCACGGAGTAGTGTTCAAGGGGTGGATTCTGTAATGAGGTGGTCACGTGTGTGTATACACACTTTGGTCTATGTAGGGCTGCAAGATTTTGTCAAAATAGCTGTCTATCATTGTTTGCCGAGAAAAGCAATACAAGTCAGATCACCCCAAAATCTGGACTTCAATTAAAAGAATCCCATACCTACCTATTTTTCTGAGACAACTTTGTAAGCAATGATATCATTATCACTGCTTTCCTGCAAATTATACTTCCATGCATTTTCACTTTCCCTCTAATACATGCTTTGCACATTAGTTAAGATGTCCATCAATCAAATTGATGCATACGCCGGAAAGCATGGAATTTAATTAGGCGAGGCATAGGGTTGTGTTTTTACTTGATTACGAGCTCGAGATCACAGTCCCTGCAACCGATTAGATCGGCCGACTTGTTGAACGTGAGAACGCTTATCAGAAGTCATCGCAGTCACTTGATGCTGATCCTATACAAACGAGGGTAGGATCATGATCCAAGGCAGGCGATGAGATATGAGAGACGTTACTTAAACAATGTGGGGTCTAGGAGGCCACCTCAGGTTTCCGTCAGGGATCCACGGGCAAAGCCCTGACGGGATGCGATTTTAGGCATGGGCGAGATTTTCCTACCGAAAGTGAAAGGCAAATTAAAAAGTGTGTGTGGGGAGAGGAGGGAGAAGGAGAGATTGGGTCAAAACCACCAAATCACCCTAAGATGCACAAAATTATCACACAGATAAAAGTTCTGCAAAAAGTAAGTGAGGTTGGGGAAAGGGCAACAGCCCCTTTCCCCCTCAATTCCCGCCTATGATTCTAGTCATTCATGGGCTTAAAACCTTGCGCAAAAACGCAATCAACCTGCTTCAATCAGATTGCAAATCTGTCTTCATGTGGCGACGCTTCCAAATACATGAAATATCAAATATATTTAGACATTTTCAAACAAAAGTTTGGGGAGATTAAAATGACTTAACTCACCCCTCCCCCCCCACCCACCCCTTCTATTTCAGCCGCCAGTGTACTTATATAACTTGTTTATATTCAATGACCCACCTTTCCCACCGATATCAGATCTACATTGGGTTTCTTTGCGAGCTATGACATTGTTTTTTTTTTCTCACAATTATCGAGCAATGAGGGTCATGATCCGGAGATGGTAAAAACACGCCCTAAGAGGCAACATACGGCGGTGTACTTTGTCGGCACAAATCACCCATCTGCTCATGCAAACATGTAAGCAACATGCAAGACTGAAAACAGACTAGTTGTGACGTCACAGCTTCAGATTCCTCATAAATCTTTAAGCAATCTATCATATTTTGTCCTGCCATTTTTGTGGCTTAAACACCATTGGATAAGTCAGGAAAGTATACAAACATAATCTTGTAAGGGTAATTATATTTTACTACCTAAAGAAGTTCCACGAAAATGAATTTGATAAGGGTGGGGTAGGGGAGGGAAGGGAGGGGGAGGGAGGTAGGTCTATAAAATAATACCGGGTACCTCCCTTATTTGTGCAAAGTGTATTTAATCAGTCAAGGAAAATAGCACGATTTAGAAAAAGCTAAAATTGAAGTTCAGATTTTTAACTGTTTTAATCATAATAACGCCCAACTCAATAGCGGTCGTAAAACATGCTCATTTCATATCCACTTCGTGATGCACATCCTATATAACTGTATAACACCTCGTGATGTTCTAATGCGCCCTTGAAAAATCACACAACATGCCTGTGGCCATACGCAGGATTTGCCCACCGAAAGTGTGTGTGTGTGGAAAAAGGGTGGTGGGCGGCGGCGGTCAAAATTTACCCTATAATACAATACATAATTAGTTTTGTTTTATAAATATGGAAAATATAAAGTGGTAGAAAAATGCTTTCAGCTTCCACCCCAAAACCCGCCTATGCATGTGACACATTAACATGCAGCATGAATGGACACTGGGCAAAGTTTATGTTTCCTAGTAGGTTTAGTTTCCATATCACTTCACACAAATTACATAATTATTTCTCTGCTTGGCTCCGCTTCATGGGAAGTAAACTGCGTATTAGATAATACATGTGCTAACAGAAGAGAAGGACGATTTCTACCTTGTTTTTCTGTCGTGACCCTCAGGACGCAACGGACTAGTATTGTAAATTCAATGCTCAAAATCCGCCCTCTCTTAATTGAGAATTATATATATATATATATATATATATATATATATATATATATATATATATATATATATATATATATATATATATATATATATATATATATATATATATATATATATATATATGTATATAATTATATATATATATATATATATATATATATATATATATATATATATATATATATATATATATATATATATATATATATATATATATATATATATATATATATATATATATATATATTTTTCTAATGAAGAGAACATGGACTTAAAATTAAGTGCTAATTATTGAAGGTTGTATGGTTACTTTGCTACAATCAATTTCAGCAATGATAATTACGAAATTTATGGCGTTGTTTTTATTCGCAAAAGACATGTAAATTGGCAACGTTGAGGAATGTAGACGAAAACTCCCGGTGCCAATCCGATATTTTGATAGTCAGGTCTAAAACGTGATATGAAGAATGGTATTATTTAGACATTTTTCAGAAAAAATAATAGAAAATATTTCAATTGAAGATTTCACCAAAAAGCTTCAAGCAGTGCCGCCGAGATCCGGACAGACCCGGAGGTATCTTGGACACATGGGCCCCAATGATGGTAAGTCTAAAGTTCTTTTTTTACACATTTTGAGGTAGTACAACCAGGCGCGTTTATTAGACCATTTTGACTGCGGGTTGTAAAATATCAGATTTACCGCCGACGAAAAAAGTAATCTCCCTGAGCTGCTGAAAGGATTTCATCTGGCTTAAAATTGATAAATTATTAGCATAGCAAATTGAGAACAATTAATAAAACTGATGGAAAACAGTGTAAGAAAATAAATGATAATAACTGTTTCATTTTGCTGCTATTTGACTTTCAAACCTCTGAAAGTCAAATAGCATAGCCGGACCCTTCTTAACCATCGGTCACAGAATGGCATATGGTCTATCTTTTGTAGATAACCCTTCAAAATAAATGATAAGGAACGAGTGTGTTCAATTATCAACTATCTTTTCTAGTTTGCGCACCATACGTAAATTACGTTGGTCAATGGCGCGTGCCTGTTTATTTCTCACTGTCTGTCATCAACAACCTCGGGTACAGCTCAAAAACCTGATGTAGATCTTGATTTTCCCCAAACCTCATCGAAAAGGATACCATGGATATCCTGCTAGATTATCAATGCAAATGTGCAAGGGGAGGGAGTACATGGGAAGTGGCGACGATTTCGTTTCAAAATTGGGGGTCATCTATCATGGACAGGGCACAGGAAGGGTCACCTATCATAGCAGGGCATAGAAAGGGTCATCTATCATGGCCGGGCATAGGAAGGGTTACCTATCATGACAGGGCATATAAAGGGTCACCTATCATGGGCAGGTCATAGGAGGGGTCACCTATCATGGGCAGGTCATAGGAAGGGTCACCTATCATAGCAGGGCATAGGAAGGGTCACCTATCATGGGCAGGGCATAGGAAGGGTCACCTATCATAGCAGGGCATAGAAAGAGTCACTTATTATGGGCAGCTTAAAGGAAGGATCACCTATCTTGGCAGGGCATAGGAAGGGTCACCTATCATGAGCAAGGCATAGAAAGGGTCATCTATCATGGCAGGGCATAGGAAGGGTCACCTATCATGGGCAAGGCATAGAAAGGGTCACCTATCATAGCAGGGCATAGGAAGGGTCACCTATCATGGCAGGGCATAGGAAGGGTCACCTATTATAGCAGGGCATAGGAAGGGTCACCTATCTTGGCAGGGCATAGGAAGGGTCACCTATCATGGGCAAGGCAAAGAAAGGGCCACCTATCATAGCAGGGCATGGGAAGGGTCACCTATCATGGGCAGGGCATAGAAAGGGTCACCTATCATAGGCAGGGCATAGGAAGGGTCACCTATCATGGGCAGGGCATAGAAAGGGTCACCTATCATAGGCAGGGCATATGAAGGGTCACCTATCATGGCAGGGCATAGGAAGGGTCACCTATCATGGCCAGGGCATAGGAAGGGTCACCTATCATGGGCAGGTCATAGGAAGGGTCACCTATCATGTCAGGGCATAAGAAGAAGGGTGACCTCTCAAAGAAGGTAAAAAAAAAACCATAACTTGTATTTGTAAATTGATAATAAAAGTTTCCTCAATTTTTGGGAAATATTGCCAAATATTCTGTCATATTCTTTCAGTTAAATAATTCCCCATTTTACTTGCCAATCGGAACAAAATCATGCAACTGGGAAGTTGAAATCCTTTTAGAGGGGGAAATAATCCCCGGCCTTTTTCTGCTGGGGCAAAAACCGCAAATTTCCTGATTACGAGTGGACAAATTGCACTGGTAAATTACATTTCAGCTGCATCGAACAGTATATCATATCAAGAGCTGTTAACAGCGTATGTGTTCTGAGATTTACCATATTTCAAGTAATCAGGAGGGATCCTTATAGGATTGACCTCTCTGACCCCTCATTTTGTGTATTTGCTATTTACTCTCCAGTTGCTAATTTCCTCTTCTAACCGTCAAAATTTTGACGGCTAGAGCCCCTCTGAGCTTAATTCGATTTATGACATTGAATCACATTTCACGGTCGGTCTGGCCAGACTACGCACTATGATCATTTCAGCTCAGCTCACCATCACACTAACATACAATATATGATATACAGTACCAGCGTTTCTTTAATTTTGTATGAGTTGAACACATTTGCATGAGTGAGTGAGTGACTTTACAGAGGTTATAAATAGACCGGTCAAATTTCAAGTGCTTGGGCTAGTTGGCTGTGGTTTGCATGGGAATGGAAGATAAACAATCATTGTTTGGAGTGAAAATACAATACAATGAACAGGAAGTCGGGATGGTGATTGTCATACCTGAGTTTTCAGGATTAACTCAGGTGTCAGGTGCAGGTAGGCTTAAAGAGAAACTTTTCGGAATATGTATATTTCTGCCTTTCAAAAACAAAATTGCCCGCAGAAGTTGGCAAAAATTTAAACAATTCGTTTTGAAAGTGGTGGCAGGATATTTCCAAACAAATTTTCAATGAAAAATATTTCTTCTTGGCATAATAATCTTCCAGTATATAGATTCTGATTAAAAACTCACACAAGATTCAAGACATCTAGAGTAATTGATTTACAACTTTTATACTTATATAATATAGTGACATAACAAATGAGTGGCAATTATAATTCAAAATTAAAATTTAGCTCTCCGAATTAAGAAAGACATTATCAAATTTGTATGCACATCTATACTTCTGAAGATATTTGGGCAACATGATGAAGTAATTTTCTTTGGGAGGAATTGTCCATCAATCATTCATGGGCATGCACAAATTCCTCTATGCATATAATGCACATTTTCTAGGGTCAGCCGAGGACTAATAATCTCTTCCACTTAACTGCAAAGGAGATTTGTGGCTTCAGCCCTGATGAATGACCTATTGTGTATGGTGTAACAATAGCTGGTTGCAAGCAAGCGAAGTATGAACAGGCTTTAAAGTTAGATATTGTGGATAACCCCTGTGCCGTGTATGTGTAACAAAAGCTGATTGCTAACAATTGAACTGTAAAGAGGCTTTAGGCTTAGAAGGTGTGGATTACCCCTGTGTTGTGTATGGTGTAACAATACCTGATTGCTAGCAAATGAACTGTAAAGAGGCTTTAGGCTTAGAAGGTGTGGATTACCGTTGTGTCGTGTATGGTGTAACAATAGCTGATTGCTAGCAATTGAACTGTGAAAAGGCTTAGAGGGTGTGGATTACCCCTGTGTTGTGTATGGTATAATAATAGGTGATTGCTAGCAATTAAACTGTGAATAGGTTCTCGGGCTTGAAGGTGTGGATTTTTCCTGTGTTGTGTATGCTGTAACATTAGCTGATTGCTAGTAATTGAACTGTGAAGAGGCCCTCGGGCTTGAAGGTGTGAATTACCCTTGTGTTGTGTATGAGTGTAACAATAGTTGATTGCTAGCAATTGAACTGTGAAGAGGCTCTCGGGCTTGAAGGTGTGGATTACCCCTGTATTGGTATGGTGTAACAATAGCTGATTGCTAACAATTGAACTGTGAAGAGGCTCTCGTGTTTGACAGTGTGGATTACCCCTGCGTTGTGTATTGTGTTACAATAGCTGATTTCTAGCAATTGAACTGTGAAAAGGCTCTAGAGTTAGAAGGTGTAAACTACCCCTGCGCTGTGTATGGCATATAAATAGTTGATTGCTAGCAATTGAACTGCGAAGAGGCTTTAGGGTTAGAAGGTGTGGATTACCCCTGTGTTGTGTATGGTGTAACAATAGCTCATTGCTAGTAATTGAAGTGTGAAGGGGTCCTCGGATTAGCAGGTGTGGATTACCCCTAATTTTGAGAAAATTGAGGGTTTCGAGTTGGCGGGGCCAAAGGGGTACAAATTCTTAATCAAACTTCAACCCCCTGCACCACTCAAGCAGTTATCATTACAAAAATATATATTATTGAAATAATCATTCAAGATTATATCCCAACTATGAGGGTGAACATTTTTGGGCGGTGAAAAGGAAGAAGGGAGGGGGGAGGGGCCTAAATGTTATAACCTCCATGAACCTAATTTTGTTTTACAACTGCAAACCCCCAACCAATTTGTAGCAAGCTTGTGTTGAGCTTTATATCCAGACCCCGCCGCCGGTCTGATGATCATATCGTCAAATCTTGCTTTGAATTTTGCATCACTAGCACCCCTCAGGTGGACAGTTAGCTTGTTACAAATACCATGGGCTCAATTTCACCCTGCAAGCTTGCAGAGGTTACAATTGCAAACGTGCAAAAGTTTGCATTGAACTCAAATCGAACTTGCCGTTTCTATTAGGGAAATGTCTTATGGTCAAGATCCTGCCGGCCTGTGGATAACGTATCTAAATCTTGCTTTGAACTTTGCGTCTGCAGTACCGCTATGATGACATCGATCAATAGATGCTCAGTGTCACCTTCTATTTCTTGCAAAGTGTTGAACAACCATCTAGAAAAAAAAAAAATGATTATAGTTAGCATGGGTAGTAAAAATTGAATTCTTTTAATCCTCAGTGGCTAATAGGGCCAGTTCTTATACCCAGTATCCATAGTGTTAAGTGGATGAGAGTACCTGACTTCCCTAGATAAAACACCAGCCCATAGCAGGTTGATTCCCCCGGGAAACACTGGTACTCATTTCACAGGACAGTGAACTAGAGCAAATGGGATAAAGTGTTTTGCTCAAAGACACAATACAACGCCCTGGCTGAGACTCAATCCCGATCACGGTACCTTTTTAGTACAAGACTGAGGCTCTAACCATTGGATATAGCTACTGCACTCCCTCGCTAACATGAATAAATGCTTCAAAATTATAAAAAGGATCAGTTGAGGACATGAGCATGGTCATCTTGAATAAAACAGTGAATAAAAAGAAAACGGTGAAGAAAGTGCGCAACAATCTTTTACCGAGGGAATATTCCTGTGAATTTGCTTTAAATGATACTGTACTGCAAAGAAAGAAAATGGCACGAAAAAGAAACACAGATTGTTATCTTATTCTATTGTGAAATGAAACTACCTGAATCGATAAAAAAAAAAAAAAAAGCACCAGGACAATTTCCTCTTTGAGGCTACAGATCACCTCTAGGCCGCCAAAATGTGCAGGTTATAAGCAAAAAAGTGGCACTGGTAATAGCTGTTCATCGGAAAATATCCTTCCATGTTGGAAAATTTCGTACCATCTATGAGGAATGTTTTTACAATTTGACTGAATTTTCCTTCAATTTAACCAAATTTTGCCGTTATTAATAATAGTACCTCCTAAGCAGGAAGAAAGCATCACCCTCTTAGAGAAAGCACTTCCCCAAGCCCTTCCCCCTTCCACAAACTAGAACCAGAAAATACAGCAAGCTATTAGATAAAAAATATCACAAAGGATTACAAGAAAGCGCCTCCAACATCAGAAAGGAAGATCACCATAGAAGACAAAAACATTGCTACAAAACTTGAACTTGACGACAGGATTGATACAACAGCCAAAAACCAAGCCTTCATCACTCTCAAAGTTCACAAACCAAATTTTAAAAACAAGCCTACATGCAGACTCATCAATTCGACTAAATGAGAAATTGGCAAAATCAGTAAGAAATTGTTAGAACGAATCAATTCTAAAATAATCTCATCAACTAACCTCAACCACTGAAGTCATCAACTGGTACAAAAACGTGGATAACAAACCAAACCACTCTCTCATTTGCTTTGACGTTTGTGAATTATATCCCTCCATAACTGAAAAACTCTTAACAAATGCTTTAGATTTTACATCCAACTATGACAACATTTCTGTACATGAGAAACATATCATCCTACATGCCAAGAAATCTCTACTGTATGATGGCGACACACCATGGTGTAAACGTGGAAATTCCAATTTCGATGTTACAATGGATAGTCATGATGGGGCGGAGTCGTGTGAACTGATTGGTCTCTATATATTGTCACAGCTCCAGCATATTGACATCAACATTGGATTATATAGAGAAAACTCCAAGACAAACGGAATTAATCAAAAAAGAGATATGCAAAATATTCACAAGCAACACGCTAAAAATCACAATTGAAGCTTATATGAAAACAGTTGACTTCCTACACATCACCCTGGACCTAAGAAGTAGCACCTACAAACCATTCGTGAAACCTAGCAACACCCCATTATATGTACATAAACAGAGCTACCACCCACCCCTAATAATCAAGAACATTCCAGACAGCATCAACAGGCGGTTATCTAGCATTTCATCAAACAAACAAATATTCAATGAGGCAATACCCTGTTACCAAGAAGCCCTGACGAAAAGCGGCTACAACTACACATTGAACTATGAACCACAACCAAACCCCAACAATGACGCAAACCAGAGAAAAAAACGTAACAGAAAGAGAAAAACCACGTGGTTTAACCCGCCATATAGCACAAACGTAGCCACTAACATTGGCAGAAAATTCTTCAACCTTCTGGACCACTGCTCCCTCCCGGGCACCATCTCAACAAATTGCTAAACCATAAGACAGTGAAATTAAGTTACAGCTCTATGCCAAATATCCAACGGATCATCTCTACTCACAACAAAACAGTACTTAAGAAACGTGCAACCAAAGAAACACCACAAAACAATTGCAACTGCAGAAAGGACAAACCATGCCCACTTGAAGGCAAATGCCTCACATCTGGGGTAATCTACCAAGCCACAGTTACACGGCAAGACAAACTTAAAGAAGAGACTTATATAGGACTAACGGAAAACACATTCAAAACAAGGTATAATGGACATACTCATAGTTTCAGAAACGAGGATAAACGGTATGCAACAACATTAAATGAATACATCTGAAACATAAAAGACGATAATGTGCAGTACTCATTGAAATGGAAGATTATTGATAAAGCTAAGCCATACTCATCATCAAGCAAAATGTGCAACCTATGCTTAAAAGAGAAATTCTTCATAATATACAAGGCACACTTAGCATCACTAAACAAAAGAAACGAGCTGGCCAGTGCATGCAGACACAGAAAAAAACAATTATTATGTAACTATAAATAAGAACTATTTTCCCCATTGTTAGCACATACCACACTTTAAACAGTTGTGCATTGTAATTCATTATCCATATCACTCAGTATTTTGTTTCTGATGAGTGAGGGTCTAATTCTTACGAAGCAGATCTGTCAAATAAAATGTACAAGGTTTAACTTGTGAGTCAGTTTATTACGGCTCTCTTTTGATTGAGCACTTTTCCATTGTGATGGTTTTACACCATACTATTTTTTGGATTATATATATATATATATATATATATATATATATATATATATATATATATATATATATATATATATATATATATATATATATATATATATATATATATATATATATATATATATATATATATATATATATATATATATTATATATATATATATATATATATATATATATATATATATATATATATATATAAATATATATTTGTATACAATTATATATATAATATATATATATATATATATATATATATATATATATATATATATATATATATATATATGAATATATATATATATATATATATATATATATATTATGTTTATATATATATATATATATGAATGTGTATATATATATATATATATATATATATATATATATATATATATATATATATATATATATATATATATATATATATATATATATATATATATATATATATATATATATATATATATATATATATATATATATATATATATATATATATATATATATATATATACATACATTATCTTTATAGGTAAAGACTCACAAACCACAATGCATGCGTGTTATTGTAAAGTTCATGTAGCAGGCTCACTAAATAACTACAACTACAACAAATAATTACACAACAATGTAATGGATCTGCTATTATGATATCACACTGTACACTGCAAAAGTGTTCCCATCATTTTTAGTTAGTGCTACTTGCTCCCTCATGCAATACAAATCTAGTGTTTTACTCCCCCCCCCCCCCCCTCCCCCCTCCCTTTCCTTTTATTTTAATTCATAAGTCTATTTAATTTCGCCAAAAGATTGTGTATCATTTTTTAATAGAGGGTGGGAATAGTTGCTAGTACGAAGTTAGTAGTTAAGAAATAGCTCTTTCAATTTGTCTAATTACGGACAGTGGCAGGGCGTATGGGAGCGTGAGGGGAAAGTGCCCCTCAATATTTTTCTTTAGAGTAACTTGCCCCCTTAATCAACTATCACATTTTGCTGCTGGTGTAGCACTGTTTTGTAGAGGGTGTATAAGTTGTTAGTACGAATTAGATAGTCCCCCTACCCCTACCCTAAAAAATGAAATTGAAATTAAATAAAAAATCCACCTATGGTTACGGACAATTTTTCAGTAAATGATTCATTAGGGGTGCATGACCGAAGAGACAGCTCCAGATCGTAAAGAACATTATTTATTTATTCAATTTCTGTTGAAATGATTTTGAAATATATGGCAAACAAGTTAGACCCCAAAACCGTTAGTTATATTTTATTGCACCCTGCAAAAAGCACAACAACAAAAATGTTACAGACAATTAAAAGAACGAATATTTACTTAGCTGCTTAAAATATTTTCAATGGGCCTATCGTCCAGCAATTAATATTTTCAAAGAAGACATAAGGTCTGATACAATTCCTATTATTTTATGTGAAAGTAGATTTAAATCTAAACCAATTACCAAAAAGCAGCACGTCAAAATCTTATTCCTCACTCAAGTTATTTATGTTTGAAGTTGGCATATGGAGGATGCTATTTTGTTTAGGTCTGTATTTAAATCTTGTGCATGATGAATCTATTTACCTACAGTGACAACAATTATAATGTATTTCGTTAAAGATCTTATTCCAGAATGATGTGACACAAAGTGTTAACAGCATATTTGGATCATTCCATGCATACACAAAAAAGTCCTTGACCAAAACATAAGGAAAGTGGTACCAACACACTAGTCCCAAGGCCTACTAGTCCGAATGTTCAATAGTCCGAAAGAAATGGCCAATTAGTCTTAAGGTCCAATAGTCCAAAGGTTCACTAGTCCGAAGGTTCACTAGTCCGAAGATCAAATAGTCCAAAGGCCTGATTGTCCGAAGGCCCAGTAGTTCGAAGGTTAAATAGTCCGAAGGTATACCCAAACCGTAACTTTCGGACTATTGGACCTTCAAACTATCAAACTTTCGAATTAGTGGGCCTTTTCTGTCGTGGTTTTATGGCAGTCAGACGAATCGGTGCACCGAGAACTTGGGCCCGACACTGTAGATGGGACGCTGTGACGGGACGTAAATGAACAGCGCGTTTTCACGCTTCTATTCTCGAATAGTGTTCAGAGAACCAGGCAGGGTGTGACTGTCCTAACACCGGGACCGACGATTTAACGTCCCCCTCCTCCCAACCCACGAAGGACGGCGAGCGCCATTCAACCATTGCCACTTCTCTCAACAGCTGAAGGGGATGCATGAGCTGCAAACGACGTTCTTTCGTTTAGACGTTCAGCGTACTGTATCTGTCTGCATAGCTGTGGAAAAACGGGTTAGACCCGTAATGGGCAAGTCTTAACTTTCCACAGACACAGGTTTGAGATTGGGAAGGGCATCGACGGCTCCCCATAGGGACAGGGGGTGTCACGCATTTGCCCCAAAAGTTGCTATTAATATTGTGATAATTTAAATAATGTTTTTCTCAATCATGTTTTCCCTCTCCAACTAAAATTTTTTACAACCACCATTGGGTAAGGGGTATACGGGTCCGGACCATCCAATGCTGGCACTTGCTCTTCTCCCAAAGAAAAAAAAATAGAGATGGTATACAACTAGTTCTATGTCGAAACACGTGTGTAAATGGACTTTGCAAATGAATTTTTTGTAAGTGCATAAGTTTGAAATTTATTTCAACTTAAAACTGACAAACTGATTAAAATAAAAATAGAAATCACGAAATATAATTTTTGAAGAAAAACAAAATACTTGTAGGCCGAATCCTTAAAGTGTTGTAGAATGATATCAAAAGTGTGTGTATGGGTGTGCGTTTGTGTGTGTGCGTGTGTGTATGGGAAGTGGAAGAGTGGGGGTTCTCATGTCATGTGCAGTCCCAAAAAAACGTTGTTTTAAAATATATTTTATTTTTAAGGTATTATTGTGCACATCAAGACAGATTTGCAATCTGCTGCAAGCACGTTGATTGCGTTTTTATTCATGAATATTACTGCAAGAATGCCTAAAATCGCAGAGCTTACGGCTTTGCCCCTGGGCCCCACCAGGGATTTGTCTCTTGACCACACAAGTGGGTCTTTGCTTGGTCCCTGGACCCCACGCCACTTAAGCCTCACGTCATACGTACCCGCTGCAGCCGCGAAAGCTTTCTGCTTCGGTAAAAATCATTGTCCATTTTAGGCCCCCCCCCCTCCCTTGAATATTTGTCCGTTCCGCCAGTAGGCTAATATCCATATGGAAAGGAAAGTGTCACGAGTGTTATGCATGTGTGGGTACACCAAGACCTTTGATCAACATTTTGTGACGCCGCCAGCGCCCGTTTTGGAATTGTTGGTTTAAGTTTGCGTGTAGCCTACTGCAGTTTTGAACACCTCTCTTTTTTTCAAACTGTTTTGTTTTGATCATACGAAAAATGAATTAAGTGTGTATAATATAATGGTTTGGAAATGCGTTCCTTTTTTTGTTTATTATTTACTGAGTTTTACCATGCATAAAGTATTCTGGGGAAATAATATCTCCATAGTTGTGCAGGCTCATATACAATGCACGGTTCACCCCAACTGCGCAAAATCGTGACGACTGGAAGATGTGGTGAGTGCAATAACGGGAATTCCCCTTACCAGCTTACACTATTGTCAAATTAATACACGTCCTCTTCGAAGGTTAATAGGGCTAACTCTGTCCCACAGGTGTTCCTAGCGTTATGGCATCCTATACTTGCCATAGCGCTAGGAACACCTGTGCTCTGTCCTGTGATAATGGTATTGGCAAAGTATGCACTCTACGACTAGGGTGAAAATCCGGTGTTCATCCACTTTCGTCTCAGTCGCACGAGACTGGCATCTGCTATGCAGGCTATAGCTTGGTGTCTATGCTCCGTATAGGAGTCTTGCCGAGTTTCCGTAAGGGATGATCATGTACAAACAAACAAACAAACAAATTACAATAGCTAGGCCAATGGAACCACCGGTATATAACCTACTAAACAGAGATAAGGGTAGCATTCCAGTTCGTATAGCTTTGAAGCAAGACTGCACTCAGACACCATCTTGAATATGACGTAGGCGGAATGCATTCTTCCTATAAATTCGTCTTTCCATGAGAAATTTCTCGCCTGTTACAAAATTATCGTAAGTAATTTTCATTTTAGACTTATATAAGCTTTTATAAGGAAATGTCATTTTAGATTACTCCCTAGCAGGATTTGTTGAAATCTTGTAAAATTTGTATGCCATTATCATGGCTTAGACTTATGCACAAGCAGTGCACTACCAAAATAGTCGTTTCCGAGCCTGTGGGGTATTTAGCGCTCAGGGACTCATAACATACATACCGCAGTGTCATTGCTCGCGACCCCCAAATGTCGATAAGTTGCTTGGGCCCTCACATCTCGATTTTTTATATTTGTTTTGCTCGGGGCACGTGAGGTTTATCCACCCCGTGACTCTTGATCCCCCCCCCCCCCTCCCTATTTTGATGTTGAGCCAATGTGCACATTAGCTATATTGAATCAAAAATGACTTTTTAAGGCATTCCTTGGTATTGACAGTAAGCTGGCAGGCTGGTAGGGGTCTTCATTAACTCCCCAGCAGTGGCGGAAGGAAGCCATTTGTCTGTCGGGGCAAGTAGGCCCCGATAAGCACGCAGCTAGTTGGGGCTTACTAAGGAAGGGGTTTTGTGCCAGAAAATATCAAAAAAAGCGAGAATGTCTGCTCTTTCGAATTCTATAAAAAATGGGTTTATGGTTTAAATAGTCGATCCTAAAAAGATATATCAGAGATGTAACTGGGGAAGGGGGAGGGGATGGGAGGTGGACCTTCCTCTTGTGCAAAATTGATGCTTTCTCCGCGTAATTCTCATCGGGGGGACATTGCTTTTTATACACAAATTGTGTGTGTGAGGGGGGGGGGGAGGCAGCTTTTTGGCAAAATGTACAGAATTTGTGAAATTCTGCTAAAAAGTGGGGTGGGGATTTCTCCTGTCCCCCAGGAATTACGGCGCTGTCCCTGATTTAGAGGTCAAAAGAAGGAATTATGGAGATACGTTCATAGATCATAACCTTGTTACCTCGTATTATTGAATTGGTCTGGCTTATTATAGACCCTTAAATGAAATTTCGTGGGGAGTTCGCCTCATGCATGCACTCTTTGTTTCAGGGAACGATCATAATATATTCCCAAAGACAATTTTTCTTTTTTATATATATGTACTGGTGGACACACAGTGACTTCATTTGACCCACCACTTTTTTTAAACAATTGTAATACGTCTACTGGTAAGACCACCTGCATATTTCATACGAGGGTCCGTCGAGCAAAATGAACACTAAATATTATTGTTTTTAGCAATATTCATATGATTTGGAGGAAAAACTTTAGTCATGGGTGAAGCCAGAAGTAAAAAAAGAAGAAGAAGTGAAATGACAACCGTAAAAAAATCTATAGAATATTTTAAAAGGTTCCAAATTTTTCCTCAGCAACTTCCCCTCCCTCTCCCCCCCCTTCCCCCTCCTCTCCATTCGGAAGGCTGGCTACACCCCAGCTACTCTCATGGGTACTTGCGTGTCATTATTTTCTATCGAAATACAAAATTGTGGAGGATTAAGAATTTACTGTCTTGCGATGCCATTTTGCTATCAATTCGTCCACCTGTCAACATTCCTTAAAAAAGCACTGCCCGATGAAAAAGCTGTTAGTATCAAATCATTATCTAAAATTGATCAAATAGCAGATTAACACTATTCCGTCTGTTCTTCCCACGTTGTTTA
>JAIGNY010000854.1:0-25000 GCA_020152595.1 Chiridota heheva
TCGCCCAACCCCCTACCATGGTGATGATCCAGATGATGGTGGCCACGGAGGGGAAGAGCCAGGTGAGTGATGTCAAACGTGTAATGGTTATGGACAGTTATAAACATGTTCATGTTTTCTATTAAGACAAATTGCAACAAATCCGAGTTAGGTCACCATCATACCCGCTTTCTACGAACCACACGTCACCATCATACCAGCCCTCCACTTATCACACGTCGCGATCATACCAATCCTACCATACCTACCATACGTCACCATCATGCATGTCATACCCGCCTTCCACCTGTCACACGGCGGCTGTTGTTAAATCCTAAGTGTTTAGGTCCATAGATTTCAGGATCTTCCCGAGTGTTTCGGTCCAAGTAGAGCCTAAGCTAACCTAACCTAACCTAACCTAATCCTAACTCTGACCTATACAAATCAATTTAAAAATATTCATAATCAATATTTGATTATTGATTATGAATTTTTCTGCTCTAACTTAAATGGACTGAAACACTACGGGATTGAAGCACTTGGTATCTAACCTAAGCTGTCACAAGTCACCATCATACCCGCCCTCCACCTATCACACGTCACCATCATACCCGCCCTGCACCTATCACATGTCACCATCATACCCACCTTCCACCTATCACGCGTCACCATCATACCCACCCTCCACCTATCACATGTCACCATCATACCCACCCTCCACCTATCACACGTCACCATCATACCCGCCCTGCACCTTTCACATGTCATCATCATCATACCCACCCTCTACCTATCACGCGTCACCATCATACCCACCCTCCACCTATCACACGTCACCATCATACCCACCCTCCACCTATAACACGTCACCATCATACCCGCCCTGCACCTATCACATGTCACCATCATACCCACCCTCCACCTATCACACGTCACCATCATACACACCCTCTACCTATCACGCGTCACCATCATACCCACCCTCCACCTATCACGCGTCACCATCATACCCACCTCCACCTATCACGCGTCACCATCATACCCACCTCCACCTATCACACGTCACCATCATACCCACCCTCCACCTATCACGCGTCACCATCATACCCACCCTCCACCTATCACACGTCACCATCATACCCACCCTCCACCTATAACACGTCACCACCATATCCGCCCTCCACCTGTTTTTTAGTATAAGGGAAATTGCAAAAACTCCGACTTAAAGCGGGAATTTCGTCGCAAGAAAATTACTTGACATGTCACTTTGGTAAACTTTGACCAATCAGAGACTTGGAATTTATTGGATATTCATTACCACGTAAGCACGATATATAAGGCTTTAAGTTATGCAAATGTCATATTTAGATTTTGGTTGATGGTTGACCAAAGTTCGAACAGCACTCAGAAGGTTTGTGATGTTTTGGAAGGTCAGAAGGTGGAGGGTATGGTTATAGGAGGTTAAGCACGTGTCCACGGGCGGAATGGCACATACAAAGCTACCGGTCCAGCTGGAGCGACCGGCGCCTGAGACAGGGGTCTCAGACGTCTTGGGACCAACGTTTCCGGCGCCTCGGACCCACCGGCGCACCAGTCCAGGGCCGATGGATCGTTGAGCCAGTCCACCCACGTGGCAAAATTGGGAAGGGCTTTCAAAATTATATTTATTTTCGTTATTCTGGTATTAGTCACATTATCCAGGAGAAAAATAATAAATTTCATGCACACAAACACAGAGCCGTTCTTATAGAGCGTACCACTGCGGCCTATTATAAGCCAAGTCGGCCAAGTCAAACAACTTAATGAAGTTTGGCCTGTGTATAGGCGCATGTGCATACAACACTTTAGCAATAATATATATGTGTCTCCTTTTATTTGAACGGTTTGAAAGTTTGATTTCTTGAACCAGAACATTGATATGTGGATATAGCGATAATACGAACAGTGTGACTGAATTGAGAAAATCTGACATAAAAAAAGGCCAGAATATATAATTTAAACACGCTGTAATTTTTCTTCTTTTGGTTTTTTTCTTTTTAAAGATAAAAGTAAAGCCCTTTCGATGCGAGGCACTCAGCTGTAGCTTGGTTACCTTGTGTCTAAATCTGGTACTGTATGCAGATCACATGTACGAGAAAAATCATCATTATTTTTTGAAAATGGTTGAGAAAAGAATTAATTTAGTGTTTTCGTCTTTACGTCGTTATTGTTCTTACGTCAATCACTTCTTGATCTCCTTCGCATATTATTTGAATTTCAGATGACGATTACCCTCACAGGCCCTCAACGCATCACCCAGGTAGAAGTTCATTTCCAACTCGTCATCCTCCACACACTCGTCACCATCATACCCGCCCGCCACCTATCACACGTCACCATCATACCCGCCCGCCACCTATCACACGTCACCATCATACCCGCCCTCCATCTATTACACGCCAGGACCATACCCGCCCACACCATAAGACGCATCCAATCGTTACATCACAACCTCACACACGCCCAACCGTTACCCCACATCATAACACACGCACACCACATACACGTGTACCACCTCGCACATATATAGTGCATACACGCCCGCCAGTTCACGATACGCGTCCTCCATACACCAATATACCTTCTACTATCGTTCGCACAGAGTTGCCAGATGACCGTCCACCACACGACCGTCCCCCACACGATGGACATGGTGATAGACCAGATGAAGGACATCATGGTGGTGGAAGCGACCACGGCGATGGTCATCACGGAGGACATGACGACCACGGCGATGGTCATCATGGAGGACATGACGACCACGATGGTGGTTATCACGATGATGCAGATCATAATGGCGGTCGACACAAGCGTGGCATGTTTTAAACAGTATAGTTAGAATATAGAAATTAGGTAAGTTTAGAACAAATTACTTTACATCGATTTGGGGCACCTCTACGCTAAGGGCAGGGCAAGGGGCCACATTCGGGAGAGGTCTCTTCTTATGGCGCAGTTTGAGTCACAACATAATGAGAGACAATCGGGTGCGCGTACCCTCGGAAATTGCTTGGACAAATATGAAGAGCACTGCAGGAATTTTTTGATTGAACTATTTCGGTATCAGAACCAGTTTTTATATATCCAGAAACATGAAAAGCGATCAAATTACGAAGCTTAAGGACGTTAAAGGGAAAACTATCAAAAGGGGGTCACAAAAAATTGAAATATTATAATACGGAAAATTGGATATAATTGCTACTTCCCTACTCCAGCTATATACGCCACTGCATCTACGCGTGTACACTCGGGAACAGAAGCGTAAGAAGCGGGGGTGGGGGGGGGGGGATTCTTGCTCCCTCATTCCCGGTTGGGAGGTGAAATTAGGAAGTTATTAACATAAAATTGAAAAATGTGGTAAAATTGTAATATATCCCGAAAATTAGCCAAGATTTCCAGAAAATTGACGAACATTCCAAAAACTGGCCAAAAACTTCCCGAAAATTGGCCAAATTTTCCCGAAGTTGAAGAAAACTTCTCGAAAAATAAAGATTGCTCCCACCCCTACTCAGGGACAGAGCAAGAACACAGTCAGTAAATGGCAATGTACACTAAATCTGCACGGCTTAGCAGGAACGTAGCTAGACCTGAAGATTAAGGAGGGCGGGTGCACATTTAGACGACAGCGCTGATGAAATATTGCACTTACGCGCGTAGCCAGGAAAGGGTAAATTATGGTTGTACTGCATAGTGTTTCACGCGCGTAGCCTGGAAAGGGTATATTATGGTTGTACTGCATAGTGTTTCACGCGCGTAGCCTGGAAAGGGTATATTATGGTTGTACTGCATAGTGTTTCCTATTGATCACCTCGAAGGTAAATTAAAGGTTTTTAATTTCTTCAAATTGGGACAACAAATACAAAAAGAATTGTATAGGGGAAGGGATGGGAGCTATGATATGGAAACTACAGCATTTTTGATCATTAAATAAAATTTACAGTACAGCGCACACCATCCACACAACAGGGAATTGCATACACACAACACGTATACAACTCTGCTGAATGGTTGACATGTAGATTACGTCATGTATATGACTAATCATAAGGTCTTAATGAGCATGGAATACCGTTTGTAATTCGATGGCAAATTTACATATTACAAACATTGTCCAATCAGAAGGATTTTTACATACGTATTGCAATACATATTCATCGAACTTGCACACGTTTAGTCGTTGTAATTTATGAAATATCACCAGAGCTATGACTCAACAAAGCTCTAAAAAGTCAATGAACTTGTAATATGTATATGCAAGTACATAATACGGTAAAAAACAAATATATTGTTTGTTTTTTTAATCAAGAAAGTACATTAGGGACCCAAGTATAATGAAGACGATTGAATTGTACACCACAAGGCAGAGAACAAATTACTCTCTTGTATACCGAATTAGCCAGTTCGACTGAGACAACAGTTTTTTTTTTTTTGCTTTTGTCTTTGGAACACGTGTACTATGATTTTCAAAACAGTGTTCCTACAATGAACTAGTATGTGTGTAGTTAGATAAGCAAATCGACGCAAGGTTTCCATATACCCCATTCTGGCTACGTCCTTGAGTATATTTCCTTGTCGTGTACAATTCCTAGTATAAATGGACTCAAACATTTCTAGTAAAATTGTCTTTTTCCAATTTTTCTCTTTCCAGCTCTGCCGCTTATACGAAAGAACACCTATTCGGAGCTTCCGTATTCTCCGCCCTTGTTTATCTTCGATTTTATTATTAACCAAGAATGTCTCCCCATCACGTCATATCTTTATCATTTGTAGTAACTATTCATTTTAGTTTATAAGTATTTCATGTTTCTGAGAAAAAATGAAAATGTTAGTTCCCACATTAAGAAAATCATGTTTTTCGGTATCTGAAGAACTAAGTTTAATTTTTTCTGTTTTTTATAAGAGCAAATAGAGCATGCGCACCAATGCCATGTACGCACGGTGTATAAAATTAAGGAATCACCTATTATGGAATAGTTAGCACAAAACGAGCGCATGGCAAAATTGCCTCCATTTGTTGGCACTGTGTCTTATGAAAACTGAACTTTGCGAAATCATTGGTTTCTTGTCTATGTTTAAAAAATATGTAAGTGTAGTTTTGGATCTTCTGTTTTTGATTATATAAGTTGGTTAAATACCGGCAATTACATTAGCGCAGTTCATATGTAGAGAGCCTAAGATGAATTTGAGTAAAACCTTACGTCGGGACCCATGACCCACTACTTCTTTGGTAATCTGGTAATGTAAAAACTGGGAGATGTCGTAGGTTGTATATCTCCAATTCACATGCTGACAAGTAAAAGAGTTTCGCCATCGAAAGGGGTTTACTTTTACTCATACACATGTGTGAAGCAGGCGTCACCATCCTTGCATCCTTACGCGTTATATTGGTCGGGTTTACACATGCGCATGAAGAGAAATTGACACGCACCCAATGACAAAATGGCAATCCTCTTTACCCTCGTATATTTGATAACTGTTAGAAAGTCGATCGAAAATCATAAAAATGATGTAAATTTATATATTTGATCAGCCTAAGCTTTCAGAGTAATTTTGCCAAAAGTGTGACGAGGATTGTAATTAAGTAAAGCAATGAAGTATACTCCTTAACTTTAATATGCTGTTACCTGTTTTCATTTTGTGAAATAGTCAGGGGCGAAAATTTCAGAAAAAAAGTACATGATGAACTTTCAAAGCTATTAAAAACTGGTCTTCCAACCCCTTTTAATGAGACCACAATTTGAAATGAACACCACTCTAATCACTTAGTTAAATCACACAACTCACTTGGCAAATGATATTTAATACCTACATCCCAAGACACTGTGTGTTTATGCTCATGGTTCATTTATTTATAGAAATGTCTAATTGTCGGGACTACTTTCATTAGGCCTGTGTCTGTGGTCTGTGACCCTATTGTTGTTAATACAGTTCAGCTAGATAGGGTCAAGACAATGTACCTGCTGCTAGTGCAATCTATTTTCACAATTATGTTGTAAGTTAGATAATGTGGGGTTGTCTCTTTAACTGTAATTTACTGTGTTCTAAATTCATAATAAAATAAAGTGCATGCCTGGAACAATTGATTTTTTACTGATAATCAATCACAATCTTTTTGATGAAAATTTATTTGCTTCCTTACCATCACTAACTTGAATTTCAATGTAAACATCTTTTACACATGTGGAAGTGTACACATTTCTGAATAGAATGTTCTTACATTTTGTTAAAACTTTGTCTTGTTTTTCAGCTATGATTACTGATTAAAGCTTTAATAATCCTTCATTTGTTACTCAGTAAGATGGAGTATTTCCCAATTATTATTTCTTCACTTTCATTTGTACTTTTATAGGAATGGTCAAATTCAGCTGCTGCTGAATTCAAAACAATTTTCTCACTATATTATAACTAGGGGCCTGTCCAGGTGTAGTGGTTTGGGGCCTAACTAGTAACTGACAACCAGTGTCATTGCTTGGGGACGGAGGAAGGGGGTGGAAGGGGGGAGAAGGGGAGGGGGGGGGGGTCATATCCCAGCTGGAAATTTTCCAGAACGAGATATTTTTTTCTTAAAATATTCTTCTTTCTGTTCAAACTTTCCAAACATTTTGCTCAATATATCTGATATATCTGACTTTTTCTACAAAATGAATTATTTTTTTATCATGAAAAGAAATGTGAAAAGGTTCTTCTCTATATTTCTATATTAACTTTAATTTTCTCAGGGGCAACTTATTTTGTAGGGATGAATTTCCCCTCCAATAGTGCTGCCACTCCTATGTGGAAAGATCATGTTTCTTTTTAAAGGAATGCGCCTGAACGACAACATAGGTGTGATTTGTGGGGGAAAAGGGGGAAATTACCTCCCACTTTGTATTTTTTGTTATGGTGATTATTTGCATCTTAGCATAATTTCCCCCACTTTTGACTCCCCCCCCCCCTCCACAACCCTCACCTCTTTCACACACACACACACACTTTCGGTAGGCAAATCCCACCCATGCTTCATGTAGAATTGTTTTTGTTCAATCAATCTTTTACCACTTTACCAGTGATTGCAAAACGTACAGTATGTTCATTGTTAATTAGGTTTACATTTATATCCTTGTTAATCATTAACAAACAACGCTTATTAACTGTATGCCTCATATACTGATTGTCATTTTCTTTTACTTTTTATTTTTAGTTGCAAATCATCAGCATTAATAAGCCTCATTCAGCACAATGGGTTTATTTATCTTCTCGCTTCACCTGAGTGCACTTTTGTAAACTTCAAAAGTCCATGTATGCAGTAACTGATAAGTGGCCAATTCACATAAAACTGTGGCTTTGTGTATGGCTTTCATCAACTTGATATAATCCTGTTTTTAATGCACACTTTTAAGGAGTTCATGTTTTTAGATATACATTTATCAAAGCAGTAGAGTAAGTTAGGTTGAACTTGTTTGTTTTTTGTTAGTTCAGTGTGTACTAGAGACAGATTTTCTGACTGATGGCTTAATAACAAAAGTCAAGTTTCTTTTAGAAAACGGTAAATAGTACAAGAGTAACATAATTTTGAATTTGTAATGAAAATCTGGGTTGAGTCTTGAGGGTTAATTTTGCAGTTGTGGTGATGTTGTAAGCCTCAGGATCGATGGCTTTAGTCAGTAAACCCATGCCTTTTCTTTTTTTGACTGGCTTGACCGGATTGTTCATATAATTTGTGAAAAGAGCACACAAGTTGGCTAAAAGTTCTTAGAAAGCAAGAGAAAGATAGGGTACCAGGGGCTTACCCCCTTTTCAGAAAAACTATTAAGGATTTAATGAAATAACCAACAATACTGATATTTTGTAGAATTTTGTTGGCAAAATTATTTTTATTTTCTTCTTAAGAAAGATAACTTCTGTAAGAGCTTAAGGGAGATTTGCCTCATAGCTGAAACCCCAAATCTATTTTTCAGATAAACAAAAAATAGTTTTGCTTATGTCATTGGCAAAAATTGATCACGATATCTTTTCACTTTCTGTCTTAAGAAATAATTGTCAATAATTACAACCTATGCCCTCCCCCCAAAAATACCCTGCCATATTTTTTTTGAGGGAATGCAGGACAGTTTGAAGTATCCAGTGGCAGTGATTTCTTACCAACATTGGGGGTGGGGGACCAGCCCACAACCCAGACAGTGGTGTAGTTAGCCATAAAGGCTTCATTTTGTACGGGGACATAAGCATATATGTCCCCCAACAAAATTATTAGGGGTGGGGCCCGTCCCCTACTTCTACCTTTCTTATGTTCTTAACAGCATCTGCCAGACTTTAAGAAGAGTTTCATTAGTAGACATACCTATCTCTCATCCATAAAACATGTACTAGTCACTCATTCATTACTCAGCATATTCATGTTGTTTTTATGTCCATGTTCATTTGATTCATTGTTAACTTGAGTGTCTCATTAACCACCTGACGAGCTCTTCTGGGCTTTGACATCTAATGCTATTCATTTGAAAAAGATGTCAAAGGACCAAATGAGGCACTGCCCTAATAACAAACTGACAAACATAAGGTCCGAAACTGTTAATGCATTGAGATATGTGCTTGTTTAAAATGTTGATAAATTCTATATCACAATATTGTGTTGATTACGACTTACTGGAAGAATTAAAGAAAATAGCTTATCAAGAATTTTTGACAAACTTAAAATTCCATTACACCAGCAGATATCAACATTTTTGTTTCTTGCAGATTCTAATGTAGCTGAGGTTAAAGAAAGTGGATTATTATTTTGTGCAGGACATCAAACATATATGTCCTTTCATGAACAGTCGTGGTTTTTATTGACAAGTAAAGTGCTTTCATCTGTTAGGTGCTTCAATATCTCTGACTGTGACAGTCGTGCCCCCTCCCCCTGCATATGTATGTGCTTCCCTTCAAAATCAAACTAAAAATATATAACTCTTAAGGGTGTATGGAGATTTTGGCCAAGTTCACCCTCTTAAGTGTTTGTTCCCCCTCTTTAGGTGCTTGTTGCCCAATTGCAAAATGTCCTGTGTATACAGGCCTGCAGTTAAATCAATGTTTCATAACCCCCCCTCTTTAGATTCAGGATCATTAAAAAACATTGCTCCAGGCCATGTTTTCCTTTTCTGGGTTTACTCCAGGATTGGTGGGGTCACATTATCAAGGGGCCCTTTTTTTAAATCATTTTGTTATTTGTCAGTCACAGAAGTAGTTTCCATCACTGTTTTCCGGGGGTTACAGGTGAAAGGGGGGGGGGGGGGGATCCATTACGCCTAATCTCTGTCCATGGGACATTCCTCAAAACTCCCGGGCTTCACCCACACAAAATAATAGCTATAGATTGAAATAAGCTTGATTTGTTTTACGCTATTTATTCTCATACAAAACGATGCCAATTTATCATTTGTCATCTGGAAAAATGCATGCCCTATTACACTTTAAGCCACACAGGAATGGGTAGTTCTGACAGTATCAATGATCACAATGTGTTTTTCTTTAATTGGACAATGGGCATAATGTACTTGTCAGTTATATGACTGACCACTACTACCCCCCGCAATATCAGTCAAAGGTGAGTCATCGACATATGAAATAGTAATTCACATGTGCGTCATCGACATATGAAATAGTGACTCACATGTGCGTCATTGTACCAAATTGCAGTCATCAGAGTGACTTGGGGTGGGTCAATTTACTTCAGACCTAATGACTTTGTACAGAGGTGAGTGATTTGGGTAAGTCATTTCACACAAAAATATCAGTCACATGAGGGGTGCGTCAATGTACATGTTTTATCCACACACCTTGGTGCAATGACTCACCTTGTCCGGGGGTGTAGGGGTGAGTCACACAATTGACAAGTGCATAATGAAGGAAATGTGCATTTGATATCAGGACAAAGGAACATACAGTATATAGCGCACATGTTGTGGCTTAAAAATCTATTAATGACTGATCAATGTGTGACTTAATAAAATGGATGCTACCTTGAAATTAAAGAGACTGTACAATCAAAATTCAAAATGACAAAAAGCTTTTCATTTCAGCAATTTATTCAAATCTTCACATTTCTTTAGTCTCATATAAACCGTTGAAAATAAAAGCATCTCCAACATTAAAAACAAAACACTTAAATAACGAATGTTCTTTTACATAAAATGTTGCCTTTCTAATCAACGTAATACAAATGAAACTTAATATTAATGAAAATTAAGATATAAAGTTGTGGCACACAAATGACAAAAATTACAGACCAAACATTATATTTGCATACAATTTTGGAAGCATCTTAATTGATAGAAACACCTATAGATATAGGTTAAAATATATGTGTCCATACTCAAATCTGTTAACTCTCTACATTCATAAAGTAATGAAATATCGGTAACACCAACCATTCCTGCAAAAATAGAAACTATAGGAAAATTGAGTTGGAAGAGGTTGGATCCAAAGAGAATAATTTACTTTGCAGATCTCTTAAATTCATTATAGAATCCAATATCACTTAAAAACACTTCATACCACACTGACCACCAATTGACTACAAAGCAATTGTAAGGTCACTGTAATACCAACTATGACAATAATGGCATATGTACCTTAAATATCAAGACCTGAAAATACCCTAAAAGGACCACTGCTGCTTAACATCTGATTGGAGTTCAAGAGCAGCATTAAACTCTTATTTGTTTACTCATATCTTATCAGTATTCAATCATAATGTATCATGCAACTTAAAACTTTTGCATTATACAAAACCTCTAAAAAACTAAAAACAGCATTGAACCATGACAGCATGACAATTGTCTGGTCTGCAATTAGCTACAATTGCATCCATATAACTATAACATTATTTCCAAAAATATGCAACATAAGTCAAATGGTACTTAAAATTAATCTTTTAATAGCATAAATCATTATTGTTTGTAACATAAATAGAATGTGGACTAAATTTTACCTAATGCCATAGAATGGCAGTGATATGTCAAATGATAGGTACCTGACCTAATGCCATGGAATGGCAGTGATATGTCAAATGATAGGTACCCTGACCTAATGCCATGGAATGGCAGTGATATGTCAAATGATAGGTACCTGACCTAATGGATGTCATGGAATAGCAGTGATATGTCAAATGATAGTACCCTGACCTAATGTCATGGAATAACAGTGATATGTCAAATGATAGTACCCTGACCTAATGCCATGGAATGGCAGTGATATGTCAAATGATAGGTACTCTGACCTAATGCCATGGAATGGCAGTGATATGTCAAATGATAGGTACCTGATCTAATGGATGTCATGGAATAGCAGTGATATGTCAAATGATAGTACCCTGACCTAATGCCATGGAATGGCAGTGATATGTCAAATGATAGGTACCTGACCTAATGCCATGGAATGGCAGTGATATGTCAAATGATAGGTACCCTGACCTAATGCCATGGAATGGCAGTGATATAGAAAATGATAGGTACCTGATAAACAAATGTAAAATTGCATAACAACTGTTATTTACAGATGTGTTTGCACCATGCATATTAAGCTATCCCAGAACAGAACACATTTTCCATATTCTGCCACTCCATTTGGTGTAAACTTCCAGTCACAAATCAAAAAGCATGGTGATTAATTATTTAACAATAAATATACTGTCACTGTACTTATGAAAGGTGAGCAAGCAAGAAATGCCACAAACTTGACAAAGCGCTAAAAAAAATTCTTACAATAAAACAATAAAATGGTATTTGCAACATAAAGGTACATACAGTTTACAGCATGAAAATGTAAGATGCATGTATTTAACGTGTTAGCAAGAACTTCACAATAACTTATTTACTGGTAATTTAATCAAATATAAGTTTCATGTTACTTCATTGAATTAAAAAACTCCAATGTGAAGTCTGAACACTGTTGATGTAAATGATATACTTTTCATACCTGGTGGGTAATAAGGTAGCAAGTACTTAAAATTATTTATTTACATCTGTTTTTACATATTTTTACAAACAATTATCGAAATGGCAAATTTGTCACCACTTACATCTTTTTACACAATTATAGAAATGGCAAGTTTGTCACCACTTACATCTTTTTGCACACAATTATAGAAATGGCAAGTTTGTCACCACTTACCCACACTTTGCTGAAAATGACAAAAGTTCCCCATTTGAAAATGAAAAGTGCCCCTCAGTTACTTTCAAAAGTGTAAGAACTGGTACAAAAGCTTACAAAGGTGCCACTTTAAAGATAAATTGCCCCTTAATTACTGACCCAATAGTGGAAGCTGGCAACTTTTGTCAGTCCCATATGCGGGGGAAAGTGCCCCTCCTAAATATGAAATGCCCATTTTATTTTACTTTATTATCTACAGACAAGGGGTGGACATATGCATATGATCTGAGAAGTGCCCCTTAAACGGTCATAGCCCCCATTTTTCAAAGGCTCTCTACACCCCTGATGTTTAGCATGTATCAATTAGACCATGATGTACCACCTATACACGTTCCGAAAATTAAGAAACTGCGGAATTATTGCCCCATGCATTGAAACATAAAAAGAGTAAAGTTCGTGGGTTTTTTTTTTGCAGCAGAACGTGATCAGATGCAGCTTCGGGATATCTTTCTTATGAGGGTAATTCCAATACGGGTTCACCTGAGGTTTTGGGCCTTTGGTTCTTTTTTAGGTCAAGTGAAAAGTTGTTGTGCAATTTGGTATGGATCTGTTGTGAATTATTAGTTCTCCATGAAACGTCTAAAGTAGATCTTGTCCAGTTTAGAAATGCATAGCCAATAACTATTTTCAACTTCCATAAGCTTCCCATTCCATATAATGCTTTTTTTTTTTCATTGAGGAGGGGGAGAAAATGATATTCGTTCAACAAAAGTATTACGGTAGAGATGGTAGACAAATTATTTAAGAACTGACGCCCGCGGCGTCAGTGTAAGCGTGATCGTGTATACGCCACGAACCATTACGGCGTGGAGTTCTAGGGTCCGCCTTAAAGCTCGTAGTGGGTTCCAGGGGCGAAGCGAAGCAAATCCCCATGACTGCCTGACACTCTCCGATTTGTTATTAGAGTGGTAAATTTCCATAAGAATTAGCGATCTTTCATATACAAGGGATCATTGGCGTGGTTAAGAGGGGGAGGGTGTGGGTAAAGGGTGGGGGAAATTAAGGAGGGGGCGAGGGGGGAATTTCCCCTTCCCCTTCAATTTCTAAAAAGTTGGAAATTTTGCACAACAGAAAATTCGGTGTGTTGAATTGTTTTAGTAATCCTGATGAAAGCCATCTTGGAAAAAAGGATCACAATATTTCCGAAAAGGCCTATTCATCAGTTAGATTGAGCAAATTTCCGAGTTATTTGAAAATGCTCAAAGTTTTTCTTAAAAATATACAAAATTTTCCCCAAAATTTCCGAAGGTTTTTCTTTAAATATCCGAAGTAAATCCCTAAAACTTCCAGTGTTTCTAATAATATACGACATTTTCCCCAAAATTTCCGAAGGCTTTCCTCAAAATATAGTTTTTCAGAAATTATTCGACGTTTTTCCTCAGTCAAATTTTTTGTAGTAGATCCCTATTTCCTCAAAATTCCCAGATTTTCTTCAAAATATATCACATTTTCCCAAAAATTTCCGAAAATTTTCCTCAAAATATCCTAAAATTGTATTCAAGATATCCAAAGGTTTCTTCAAAATATCTCAAGTTTTTCCTGAAAGTATTCGGGTTTTTTCCCTCAAAATATCCAAAGATATATATCCACAAAATTTCCGAAGAAGAACTCAACATTTTCGAGATTTTTTTTTAAATATCCCAAGGTTTTTCTCAAAATATCCAGTTTATTCTCTTCAAAATATCTACAGTTTTTCCTTAAAGCATCCGATTTTTTTCCCTCAATATATCCGACTTTTAACAAATAACAGTTTAAAGGAAATAAGTATTTGGGTGCATGCCTGTTACCATCCGCTTTCAAGAAAAACGTTAACGTTCATTAGAAATGGCTCTGTTTAAAACCAGGAACACTTCGACCGGCCCCCATAAAGAGCAGTGCCGCTTGAAGTAAAAGTTATCTTTTTCTTTAATTCCCAAAACCACAAAACTCTGGCCTGTTCAACACTCCATTACAAGCTGTTCAATGAACCATGTGCTTGATTTCCACCCAACACAAAGGAGTTTTTATTAAGAGGAGCAGCATCTCCCAAGGAGTATGAAATGTCTTTTGAAGCAAAGTTAATCTTGTGGAATAATGCGTAAATTTGTAGTCTGAAATTTCCACAACATATTTTTAAGCAGTGTCTATACTAATGTTTGTATTCTGTAGACAAAGGAATCTCGCCCGGAATCCCGCCCGGAATCGTCAAATCCTCACGCTCTACATGCCCCTTCACCCCAATCTCCAAGCAGACTTCTTATAAGAAAAAGCTTAATGCACGCCATTTGTCTGGTTTTAGAAAACGTGAACCATCGACATCTTTATCTGTTTAACAGTTTAAAGGGTCTTCAAAAAAAATCAAACGGCCCCACCGATAAATCTTTAAAAAAAAAGATTTGACTTTTTTTAGAAATTTTCTTATTTCATGGGTTTCTAGAGACTTACTTGGCCACAACAAGTATTATTTGGCTTTTTTGATATTGAATTTGTTAATTTAGCTTAATAGAGATTTGTACTTTTTTGGCTTTTTAAGACTTATTTGGCTGTAAAAAGTCTTATTTATCTTAATTCTGGCCTCTTCTCAAAAACTTTGATGAAGAATAAAAAGAAAGTCAAAAGTAATTTTCTGATAACGTTAATTCCTACCACGTGATATGCATTACAGTGGCGTGTCTAAGGGGTGGGGAGGGTGAAGGAAGGGTAGGGGGAGGGGGGATATTCGGGGCTTAACCCCCCAAAATATGCCGTAGCTCCTACCCCCAGTTTTTTTTCTCCAAAGCCATGAATATAATTAAGTAAAATATCAAATAAACCAAACAAAAAAACAGATTTTGCCAATGTTTTAATCGTATCGACTGAATCATTATTAATTTTGGACCAAATATCCTTAATTTTGGACTAAAGATCTTTAATTGTGAACCAAAAATCTTCAAATTTGGACCTGAATCTACAACATAAAATCCAAAAGCCTTCAGATAGAGAATAGGTCCTTAAAAATACGCTATCAGGGACACCATCTCCTACAACTTTCATTTTTTGGCGCTGGGATTTTGGTTATTGGGGAGGGGGTCACGGGGTCATAGGGGGAGGGGGTCATGGGGGTCAAGCGAAAGGCAAATGTGTCTTAAATCTGTTGATTCAAAACACTACTCAATGAAAACAGAATTATTCAACTATTCTGACTGAAAACAAGTTTACCACTATGTAACTACGTGTAAAGCAACTGCAAGTAACCGAGTAAAGTCGCCGCGAGTAAAGTCGCCACGAGTAAAGTCGCCACGAGTAAAGTCGCCAGGTAATCGTCAAAGCCTCACGATCTAGATGCCTCTCTATTCTAATCTCCAAGCAGATTTATAAGAAAAAGCTAAATGCACGCCATTTCTTTGGTTTATAAAACGTGAACCATTGACTTCTTTATCTGTTTAAAAGTTTAAAGGGTCTTCTAAAAAATTAAACGGTCCCACCGATAAAGCTTATGATCGCCAACAAAAACAATATTTTGACTTTTTTCAGAAATTTTGTTATTTCATGGGTTTCTAGAGACTTACTTGCCACAACAAGTATTATTTGGCTTAAATTCTTAAATTCTCGGGATTTAAACTTCAATTTCCAGGACATTTTCTTCGGGAAATTACTGACAATTTCGAGAAGTTTTAAGCACATGTTAGCAATATTATGTTAATTATAACTCATCCTCCCAACTGGGAAACAAGCATGCAGCCGGGAATCAGAAACCATTTGGGGGAGAGGGGGTGCCTCCAACTTCCTACACCTCTGTCCTGGTCCCCGAATGTTACACCTGTGTCAGGGGCCCTGAATATGTTTATTGTTTATAGGGGCTTAAGCCCCCCTAAAAACGAAAAGCTAGACACGCCCATGATGTGTTCCTTTGAAATCATAACAAAAATGATTCGCTTTTCAGTACATACAACTCCTCATAGAAAAGGCCCCGGACCAGCCATTGGTCGATCCCTTTCAAACTTTTCTTGACTTGAATACAGTTTAACTTTTTGTAAGCTTATTGTTTTGTTTTTTCCAAACTGATTTAGTTTTTTGCGTTTGAGACGATCTACGAAGCCTGGTGCTACGTATATATTAATTTGGTTTAAATAAAACGATTCACAGAGTAGCCTCATTTGGTGCAAGTTCACCTGTTTACGCTCCGTATAGGAGTATATTTTCAATCTAATAAAACATAGGCACTATAATAGACAACTTGGTTCATTTTACTTTTACTACATTGCTCTCACATTTACCCGAATTTCCCAGAGAAGTATATTTAGATTGTAGTTTCCCTCAAGAGAAAAACGTTAGAGAAATGTACAGCTGCAAAACGATTAACTTAATTAAGGTCAAGAACGTATATTCTAGGGCGGGGGAGCCATACTCTATGAAAAAGGGGAAATGGCTCCTTGCATCCGTGATTTCGACATCGGTACCGTTAGTCTGTGAAGAGTTCTCTATATTGAAATATATATAGTTTAGGTCAATGCAAAATACATCTTGAACAGAGCAATTTTCTGCTGGTTGCGAATGAATAGGCCTACAAATTTGCCAGTGGGTTCTGAATCTATTATTTTACGAATTAATAGTTATCAATGCACGAATTATTATCTTGGTATTACGAATTATTATCTTGTTATTATGAATTACTTGGTCTTATTAACAAAATAGAACATACATTTGTTATTATCTTAAACATTTTACCATTGTGTTAATGAGTTTCCATAGTTACCATGCCAAACTGTGCAGTATGAATGATCTAGCCGTTCAGTGGGGCAATATAATATGTAGCACAGGACTAATTACATATTACTCCACCAGCCCCGAACAAGAACCGCCAGAGAAAAGCTAATACAAACATTTTTAAAAGGTCCCATTTCATGAGATAGGAATTTCAAAAGTTGAAGATTTCAGGAGTGGTAGAGAAGGGATAAGTCTTCACTATGTTTCAGACAAAATATTCATTTTTTTTCGATGGCACTATTAGTCTTTCGTATATTAGGGAACCAACATAACACTTAGATTAAACATAACATTTACAGCAGACTAGCGTAAAACTAGCACCACAATTCGGCACCAAGTTCGGCACCACGTCCGGAACCACATACGGCATCAGTTTCAGCACCACGTTCAACTCCACGTTGAAATTCGTGTGTATGGGGTTAAGAGGGCTATTTATAAACTTCCATGTGGAATTTACACATTTTCATCTGTCACGGTAGATGTTATCACAAAAATGTACATCATATTGGTGACAAAATGTGTTGTATATCATTAATTTAAACATTTATAAATAATAGCATTACCTTTTCGTGATGAAAATAATCAAAAAGTTCTCGATTAGTGAAAACAAAATGGTAGGTGACGAAAATCTCTGATACTCTCAAGAACTACTTTCATAGAATTTAACCAAAGATTCGTTGAAAATTTATCCACACAATAAGTTAAAAGGGATACGAAGGGAAGTCGGAGATTGTGGACCATTTCGCCAATACAGTCATAACAGGGACAACGCCCGATATACAATACCACTTTAATTTTTGTATATTCAATCTATTTTAAGATGGATAATGAATTAAATTAATGATTGCTTTGTTGTGCTGCCTATCCTCAAACCAAAGGAAATTGTTTCATATGGGTCTTTGATATTGGTTGCTATATATTTCAATAAAAGAAATCTCCATTGGTGAAAGAAGAAAATAAAAAGTGGGGGTGATACAAATCTGATATGCTGACAAACATTACTTTAATAAAATTTAGCTGAAAGCTAGTTTAAAATATACTCACAATAACTTAAAGGTGTTAGGAAAGTGCATTCACATCCAATTCAATTAGGAGGTAATTGTTCATTATTGTACGAGTCAGCACGGTGCCTCTTGCAAGAGTGTAAAGTTGCATAATGAAGAATTCTCTTGGTCTATTCTCGCGATAGTTCGCATAGACATGAAACAAGATTGATCCAATCAGATACTTTGATTCACTTTTCCGGAGCCCAAACTGTTAGACAGACGAAAAGATAGATGGATGGCAGTGGTGCTGACAAAATGAGTGAAATAGAGAGAGGAGGAATTAAAATTGGAAAGACGTGTGTGTGTGTATATATTATATAGGATATGTGATTTTGACCCATACATTTGATTTCTATTTTGGATGATAGTTTAAAGTTACAGTGATTGAGAAGTTATAAATAAATGTCGGAAAGACTGTACAATTGCAAAGCCATCCATTTTTGTGTTTTTATTTATTATGCAGAACGGTTTTCCGACAAAGGGAAAAGAAGAGAATTCAAGATTATATGGATCATTCGCTGATAACAACGAAAACAAAAAGCATACAATATCACTTTATTTGTTCTATCGGAGTTCATTAATCTATTTTAAGATAGATGATATAATTTAAGTTTTTTGTTTTACTCTCTATCCTCAAACCAAGAAAACATGTTTCATAAAATTACCTCATACTTTGATATTGGTCAGTATATGAGGATTATTGGTGATTGCACATTAATTAAAAATACTTTAATTAGTGAAACTAGAGAATAAAAAGAGGTAGGTGAAAAAATCTCAGATGCTGCCAAACACGACTTCAGTAGAATTTAGCCAAAAATTAGTTCAAAGTATACACACACAATAAGTTAAAGGGACGTCTGGAGTATATTGACTATTTCCTCGATCACAAAGGAAAACGCATTGAAAATACATTTTCGTTCATATATATTCCTTAATTATGTAAAATGTAATGAAGACATTGTTTCGATGTCATACCTTTCTTCATCCCCATATATTCCTTAATTATGTAAAATGTAATGAAGACTCATTGTTGTGACGTCATACCTTTCTTCATCCCCATATATTCCTTAATTATGTAAAATGTAATGAAGACTCATTGTTGTGACGTCACACCTTTCTTCATCCCCATATATTCCTTGATTGTGTAAAATGTAATGAAGACATTGTTTCGATGTCATACCTTTCTTCATCCCCATATATTCCTTAATTATGTAAAATGTAATGAAGACTCATTGTTGTGATGTCACACCTTTCTTCATCCCCATATATTCCTTAATTATGTAAAATGTAATGAAGACTCATTGTTGTGACGTCACACCTTTCTTCATCCCCATATATTCCTTAATTATGTAAAATGTAATGAAGACTCATTGTTTCGATGTCATACCTTTCTTCATCCCCATATATTCCTTAATTATGTAAAATGTAATGAAGACTCATTGTTGTGATGTCACACCTTTCTTCATCCCCATATATTCCTTAATTATGTAAAATGTAATGAAGACTCATTGTTGTGATGTCATACCTTTTTTCATCCCCATATATTCCTTAATTATGTAAAATGTAATGAAGACTCATTGTTGTGATGTCATACCTTTCTTCATCCCCATATATTCCTTAATTATGTAAAATGTAATGAAGACTCATTGTTGTGATGTCATACCTTTCTTCATCCCCATATATTCCTTAATTATGTAAAATGTAATGAAGACTCATTGTTGTGACGTCACACCTTTCTTCATCCCCATATATTCCTTAATTATGTAAAACGTAATGAAGACTCATTGTTGTGATGTCATACCTTTCTTCATCCCCATATATTCCTTAATTATGTAAAATGTAATGAAGACTCATTGTTGTGATGTCATACCTTTCTTCATCCCCATATATTCCTTAATTATGTAAAATGTAATGAAGACTCATTGTTGTGATGTCATACCTTTCTTCATCCCCATATATTCCTTAATTATGTAAAACGTAATGAAGACTTATTGTTGTGACGTCATACCTTTCTTCATCCCCATATATTCCTTAATTATGTAAAACGTAATGAAGACTTATTGTTGTGATGTCACACCTTTCTTCATCCCCATATATTCCTTAATTATGTAAAATGTAATGAAGACTCATTGTTGTGATGTCATACCTTTCTTCATCCCCATATATTCCTTAATTATGTAAAATGTAATGAAGACTCATTGTTTGATGTCATACCTTTCTTCATCCCCATATATTCCTTAATTATGTAAAATGTAATGAAGACTCATTGTTGTGATGTCACACCTTTCTTCATCCCCATATATTCCTTAATTATGTAAAATGTAATGAAGACTCATTGTTGCGATGTCATACCTTTCTTCATCCCCATATATTCCTTAATTATGTAAAATGTAATGAAGACTCATTGTTGTGATGTCATACCTTTCTTCATCCCCATATATTCCTTAATTATGTAAAATGTAATGAAGACATTGTTGTGATGTCATACCTTTCTTCATCCCCATATATTCCTTAATTATGTAAAATGTAATGAAGACTCATTGTTGTGATGTCACACCTTTCTTCATCCCCATATATTCCTTAATTATGTAAAATGTAATGAAGACTCATTGTTTGATGTCATACCTTTCTTCATCCCCATATATTCCTTAATTATGTAAAATGTAATGAAGACTCATTGTTGTGATGTCATACCTTTCTTCATCCCCATATATTCCTTAATTATGTAAAATGTAATGAAGACTCATTGTTGTGATGTCACACCTTTCTCGTCATCCCCATATATTCCTTAATTATGTAAAATGTAATGAAGACTCATTGTTTGATGTCATACCTTTCTTCATCCCCATATATTCTCTTAATTATGTAAAATGTAATGAAGACTCATTGTTGTGATGTCACACCTTTCTCCATCCCCATATATTCCTTAATTATGTAAAATGTAATGAAGACTCATTGTTTCGATGTCACACCTTTCTTCATCCCCATATATTCCTTAATTATGTAAAATGTAATGAAGACTCATTGTTGTGATGTCATACCTTTCTTCATCCCCATATATTCCTTAATTATGTAAAATGTAATGAAGACTCATTGTTGTGATGTCATACCTTTCTTCATCCCCATATATTCCTTAATTATGTAAAATGTAATGAAGACTCATTGTTGTGACGTCACACCTTTCTTCATCCCCATATATTCCTTAATTATGTAAAATGTAATGAAGACTCATTGTTTCGATGTCATACCTTTCTTCATCCCCATATATTCCTTAATTATGTAAAATGTAATGAAGACTCATTGTTGTGACGTCACACCTTTCTTCATCCCCATATATTCCTTAATTATGTAAAATGTAATGAAGACTCATTGTTGTGATGTCACACCTTTCTTCATCCCCATATATTCCTTAATTATGTAAAATGTAATGAAGACTCATTGTTTGATGTCATACCTTTCTTCATCCCCATATATTCCTTAATTATGTAAAATGTAATGAAGACTCATTGTTGTGATGTCATACCTTTCTTCATCCCCATATATTCCTTAATTATGTAAAATGTAATGAAGACTCATTGTTGTGATGTCACACCTTTCTTCATCCCCATATATTCCTTAATTATGTAAAATGTAATGAAGACTCATTGTTTCGATGTCATACCTTTCTTCATCCCCATATATTCCTTAATTATGTAAAATGTAATGAAGACTCATTGTTGTGATGTCATACCTTTCTTCATCCCCATATATTCCTTAATTATGTAAAATGTAATGAAGACTCATTGTTGTGATGTCACACCTTTCTTCATCCCCATATATTCCTTAATTATGTAAAATGTAATGAAGACTCATTGTTGTGATGTCATACCTTTCTTCATCCCCATATATTCCTTAATTATGTAAAATGTAATGAAGACTCATTGTTGTGATGTCACACCTTTCTTCATCCCCATATATTCCTTAATTATGTAAAATGTAATGAAGACTTATTGTTGTGATGTCATACCTTTCTTCATCCCCATATATTCCTTAATTATGTAAAATGTAATGAAGACTCATTGTTGTGATGTCATACCTTTCTTCATCCCCATATATTCCTTAATTATGTAAAACGTAATGAAGACTTATTGTTGTGACGTCATACCTTTCTTCATCCCCATATATTCCTTAATTATGTAAAACGTAATAAAGACTCATTGTTGTGATGTCATACATTTCTTCATCCCCATATATTCCTTAATTATGTAAAATGTAATGAAGACTCATTGTTGTGACGTCATACCTTTCTTCATCCCCATATATTCCTTAATTATGTAAAATGTAATGAAGACTCATTGTTGTGATGTCATACCTTTCTTCATCCCCATATATTCCTTAATTATGTAAAATGTAATGAAGACTCATTGTTGTGATGTCATACCTTTCTTCATCCCCATATATTCCTTAATTATGTAAAATGTAATGAAGACTCATTGTTGTGATGTCATACATTTCTTCATCCCCATATATTCCTTAATTATGTAAAATGTAATGAAGACTCATTGTTGTGACGTCACACCTTTCTTCATCCCCATATATTCCTTAATTATGTAAAATGTAATGAAGACTCATTGTTGTGATGTCACACCTTTCTTCATCCCCATATATTCCTTAATTATGTAAAACGTAATGAAGACTTATTGTTGTGACGTCATACCTTTCTTCATCCCCATATATTCCTTAATTATGTAAAACGTAATGAAGACTTATTGTTGTGATGTCACACCTTTCGTCATCCCCATATATTCCTTAATTATGTAAAATGTAATGAAGACTCATTGTTGTGACGTCACACCTTTCTTCATCCCCATATATTCCTTAATTATGTAAAATGTAATGAAGACTCATTGTTGTGACGCCACACCTTTCTTCATCTCCAGTTGATTTATTTTATATCATCGGGGGAAACTTTTATATTTCATCAACATAACTCTTTAGCGGTGTTATTTTGTGTGATAATCTTTATACCAGGAATATTTGGTACTGATTAACAAGGTATCAACCAAATGCACAAAAACACGATTATAATTTCAGGGAATGTTCGAAAATGTACTCGGGTCTGGACTTAAGTGGGGAATTACAGACTATTTCCCCCGGTCACAGCGACATTGTGCATACTTCTTAAAACAATAATAAGTATCCCTTCAGTACACTGAATTAAATGATGAATTAATGATCGGGTGCAGCACCTCGGTATTTAAATTTTACATGATATTATTTTACGCCGGAGGGAGGGTGGGGGCACTTCCATATTAAAGTGGTAGGTATGTGTCGCCCAGAATTTCAAAATTGGACTGCAGTATGAGAGATTTTTTGGTAACTGCAGTATGACAGTTTATGATTTTGATACCTGCAATATGAAACAATGCAATGTTTTGAGACCAGCAGTATGAGAGATTGGATTTTTGATACCTGCACTACGAGAATTCAGAAAAAAGGCATCTGCTCGGGTGGCACACACACACACACACACACACACCCACACACACACACACACATATATATATATATATATATATATAAATATATAGAAAGATATATACATATATACATTCATATATATATATATATATATATATATATATATATATATATATATATATATATATATATATATATATATATATATATATATATATATATATATATATATATATATATGTAACGCTGGCCTCGCGTTTCCAGTTCGTCTAGGGATAGGACGCCCTCAACAATTTCCAATGATCAGCATTAAAAGAAAATAGAACATATAAAAAAGGCAAATGAAAACACGACAAAATGATTTCAAATTGACAATCTATTTCTACTCTCTCACTTCCTAATTCCAAAACACATCACTTTCCAGTAAGATAGTTTAAAACAATTAACAACTAGCCAAAAGAAATATCTCTTTAAAACAAGAAAATATTATGTCCAAGTGATAAACAATAACTTCAGCACCATATTTCTCTATACTTGAACGCTAAAACGCAAGCACAACTAAACGCCTGCACACCTTAAGAATCATCTGTCTATCTTACACACTAAATGGCTACACACTCGAACATGGTCGCCTGTACACCGAACGCAGGAACTGTATACGCACGCACCACAGGACACCGGAAATACTGGACGCAGGCACCTCAGACGCACGCACCACAGGATACAGGAAACACTGGGTGTAGGCACCTTAGACGCATGCACCACTTGATACAGGAAACACTGGACGCAGGCACCTCATATGCATGCACCACTTGATACAGGAAACACTGGGTGCAGGCACCTTAGACGCATGCACCACTTGATACAGGAAACACTAGACGCAGGCACCTCCGACGCATGCACCACCTGATACAGGAAACACTAAACGCAGCCACCTCAGACGCATGCACCACTTGATACAGGGAACACTAGACGCGGGCACCTCCGACGCATGCACACTGGACGCAGGAAACATACACGACTTGCCGCGTGCACCACCTGGACGCACGCACAACTTAACAACAGAAAAGTGTGCATGCACCTCTAAATGCACGTGTTGCAGCAAGTATACTTTGGACTACCATGTGACTGTTAAGAACCCTCACCAAGCAGTCGGGGAAAACGATGGCTGAAAAGGGGGGTAAAATAGACATACACCGGCCACTCGGACAGGTAATAGAGCCTGCCCTGGCGAGCATATCACGTCTATAACTTCACCTAAGAAGGGGGGGTTCACACGGTCCATTCTTCGGTAAAATAATGCACTTTAGTATTCTGGAACGGTTTAATAATAGACATTATTAATTCTTCTAAAATTACGATAATACAAAATACCAGTGTTAAATCCTTGTTGATATACTGCCTACGAGGGAATTATGCGATTTAGAACCTGTTCCGGCTTACACCGGTACACTGTCGCCATCAAGTAGCGAAGGATGGATACAATCTCTGGATAATCAGTTTGAAACAACCATCGTTCAGATAAAATAAAGAGCAACTCACCGAAAATATTAGCAGCTATAGGCTGACAAAAATTCCTGAGT
>JAIGNY010000854.1:30000-43325 GCA_020152595.1 Chiridota heheva
TGGCCAAAATCACACTTTCCGTTTGTGATCCCGCACAAAACTTTGCACATCACATGTTAAAAATAGAATTAAAACATCCACACGGTTACCATAAGATTTTTTATTCTAATATATATTCACAAACAGATGATATTTTTACGATACGATAAAAAGTTTTAACCAATAGATCAAAATCAGCGAGAGTGGTATAGAATTTGAAGACAAATGACAGATGCATGGGTGTAGCCATACGGGGTCGTACACCCCTCCCCCTCCCAAAAACTAAAAACTAAAATGGTACTAAGGTCAATGAAAAATGCCTAAAGGTCCAAATATTCCCCTCTGCGAGCCGCCTCCCCCTCCCCCAATCTGAAAGGCTGGCTACACTCCTGAGGTGACCCTTTTTTTACTTCAAAATATTTCCGATATGGCTGGGGGAGGGGGTGAAATGGGGGTTGCTCCAGCCCTCAAAATGCGATATTGATACAGGGGTCCTCCAAAATTGAATTTAACCTAGAGCCTCACGATCCTGCTACATGCACTCTGCCGCTTCTTGATGGTGCATCGCTTCAAGAGACAGCCTCTGTGTTGAATCTCTCTTTTTGAAATATCCAGCAATACATGTTTACAGATGAATCCTAACTCATACCCAACCCAAGGCCTGAAGTGCATCAAAAGAGGGGATAGGTCCTTGTTTAAACTGTGGAAATTGTATTAAAATCATTGTGATGAATATTTATTCTTGACATATTTGGCAAACATCTCTCCAAATTAGGCTGAAATTGTACAAACCGAACAGCCAATCCAAACTGTCACTATGGCATTTCGCATAATAATAGTTTTAGTACACTTTCGTTAGGAGTCAAGTTTCGCATTAACAGCCGTATTCCGAGGTCAGCTTCCATACTAGTAAGTACTTCAACGCACTATATTCACAACACTTTTTGTACACGTACACAATTGTGATTATACTGTTACAGTATTTAGTTGTTTGCAGTATGCAGTACAAACCAGAGAAGTGTCTTAAGTAATGTCGTATGAATTGGCCCAACGCTTGATACAAAAGGTAAGGAAAAGAATCAGGAGTGTGATTCTATATTTCTATACATCCATATTCTGATAGACTAGGAATCAAGCTAAATTGCTTGGTATATTAGAGAGAAAACTACATGTAGGCCTAAGTTTTGCTTCCTTTTTGTGATGTTATTTTTAGTGTCAGGTTGGCAAATATGCAAAGCTTTAGTGCATTTGTAAGTGGCATACGATACATGAACCACATTGAACCACGATGTTCTACACATTGACAAGTAATTACCATCATCAAGTTAGGCCTAGAACGTCGCGTATGACTTTCATTGGTAGTGACTGGAGTTGCAGACTGGAATTTGCAGACTGGAATTTGCAGACTGGAATTTGCAGACTGGAATTTGCAGACTGGAATTTGCAGACTGGAATTTGCAGACTGGAATTTGCAGACTGGAATTTGCAGACTGGAATTTGCAGACTGGAATTTGCAGACTGGAATTTGCAGACTGGAATTTGCAGACTGGAATTTGCAGACTGGAATTTGCAGACTGGAATTTGCAGACTGGAATTTGCAGACTGGAATTTGCAGACTGGAATTTGCAGACTGGAATTTGCAGACTGGAATTTGCAGACTGGAATTTGCAGACTGGAATTTGCAGACTGGAATTTGCAGACTGGAATTTGCAGACTGGAATTTGCAGACTGGAATTTGCAGACTGGAATTTGCAGACTGGAATTTGCAGACTGGAATTTGCAGACTGGAATTTGCAGACTGGAATTTGCAGACTGGAATTTGCAGACTGGAATTTGCAGACTGGAATTTGCAGACTGGAATTTGCAGACTGGAATTTGCAGACTGGAATTTGCAGACTGGAATTTGCAGACTGGAATTTGCAGACTGGAATTTGCAGACTGGAATTTGCAGACTGGAATTTGCAGACTGGAATTTGCAGACTGGAATTTGCAGACTGGAATTTGCAGACTGGAATTTGCAGACTGGAATTTGCAGACTGGAATTTGCAGACTGGAATTTGCAGACTGGAATTTGCAGACTGGAATTTGCAGACTGGAATTTGCAGACTGGAATTTGCAGACTGGAATTTGCAGACTGGAATTTGCAGACTGGAATTTGCAGACTGGAATTTGCAGACTGGAATTTGCAGACTGGAATTTGCAGACTGGAATTTGCAGACTGGAATTTGCAGACTGGAATTTGCAGACTGGAATTTGCAGACTGGAATTTGCAGACTGGAATTTGCAGACTGGAATTTGCAGACTGGAATTTGCAGACTGGAATTTGCAGACTGGAATTTGCAGACTGGAATTTGCAGACTGGAATTTGCAGACTGGAATTTGCAGACTGGAATTTGCAGACTGGAATTTGCAGACTGGAATTTGGAATTTGCAGACTGGAATTTGCAGACTGGAATTTGACTGGAATTTGCAGACTGGAATTTGCAGACTGGAATTTGCAGACTGGAATTTGCAGACTGGAATTTGCAGACTGGAATTTGCAGACTGGAATTTGCACTGGAATTTGCAGACTGGAATTTGCAGACTGGAATTTGCAGACTGGAATTTGCAGACTGGAATTTGCAGACTGGAATTTGCAGACTGGAATTTGCAGACTGGAATTTGCAGACTGGAATTTGCAGACTGGAATTTGCAGACAGGAATTTGCAGAGAATTTGCAGGAATTTGCAGACTGGAATTTGCAGACTGGAATTTGCAGACTGGAATTTGCAGACTGGCAGACTGGAATTTGCAGACTGGAATTTGCAGACTGGAATTTGCAGACTGGAATTTGCAGACTGGAATTTGCAGACTGGAATTTGCAGACTGGAATTTGCAGACTGGAATTTGCAGACTGGAATTTGCAGACTGGAATTTGCAGACCGGAATTTGCAGACTGGAATTTGCAGACTGGAATTTGCAGACTGGAATTTGCAGACTGGAATTTGCAGACTGGAATTTGCAGACTGGAATTTGCAGACTGGAATTTGCAGACTGGAATTTGCAGACTAGCACTTCCAAAATTCAAACACTACGCGCAGAGAGGGCAACTTTTTATATACTTTCTCTGTTTAATTAAAAAAATGAGACATATTTTACACCTACACATTAACTGCATAGCTGAGTGGTGTATTTATTCGTAGCTAGAGACAAGGGCAGTAGATATATCGGACTCGGTGGCAATAAAGCTTTAGTTTAAGACAAAATTAGGTGGCCTTTATTCCGATGTCCTTTCATTCATTAGCTTGACGAGTGAGTTTTTTTTATCTCCAGCAAACTGGTTCGGAGGTACATGAACATGCTATTTAAACAGAGCCCTATTTCAGGGTTGTGAAGAAAATATAATGTTTTCAAGAAAGTTTGAATCGTAGTTTCGAATAACTGAAATACACACCGCCATAAATAGACTATTTTACAGTATTTTGTAGGTTGTTTTTCATTAATATTGTATGTTAAGAGACTCCGATTTAAGTGGTCATAGCTTATAAGCATGGGTGTAAATACTGCGGTGTGGGCAACCTCGTTGCCAGGATACATAATTAGCGGGTGGGTGGGTAAAAAGGTTGGGGTTGTGAAAATAAGGGGGCTAAACTTCGGATGCCATTTAGCAGCCTGACAATCACGGCAGAAGCATTTAAAGAGAGGGGTTAACATCATGTACCGTTTACATGGCATAACTTAATCAAGTCAACTTTAAACCGAGTTACGGTTCGAGTTCGAGTTACAAGTCGAGTTTGAGTTAGGACTTCGAGTTATCGTTTGAGCTCGAGTTGCGAAATCAACAACGAGTAGATGGGGGGCGCGCGGTCATGATGGTAAGTCCATAGCGGTATCTTGATCAAGAATTGACATAGGGTCTCAGTGGGGCGCATTTGGTGTTGGTGGGCCCATGAACTTGACTATTTAAAATAGCGATATCTTGATCAGGGATTGGTATATGGACTTCATACAGGCAATGTAACATCTTAGTGGGATCCACTTGTTGATGGTGTACCGCATGACGCTGGATGCGGGAGTTTTGAAATAACACCATAGGTTTTCCCTATGCAGCCAATAACACTAATGAACCACATGATTGCCATTTCAAGTGTGTCCTATAGACGTTTCCTGGCAGCCTGGTACAGATCCTCAAGCTGTCATTACAAATCTGAAATCAAGAAAGTGCTCTCGCTGGATTTTCTGCCCCCTTGCCATGAGTTCCTGATTACAATGTACACAGAATTAAGTCATGTATGTTAGCAGTATTAACATGTAATTTTATTTTGTCGGGCAGAGCTTTAGGCACCCCTTTCTCCTTAATAGGAAAACAAGGATTTGACAAAGGTCTGAGATTATTTTTCAAATCACGTTCAAACTGTCCAATCAAAAATAAATAAAGTTCTGATATATCAGTAAAATGTTCCCATACGGTTTTGTAATTTTTTTCATGATTTGCAATGACGCTTTGTAAATAGTGTGTTAAATTTTAATATTGAGTTATTTTGAATTGCAGCCCCCTTTTTAGGTCAGCTTGTACAAATGATGAATATCAGGGGCGGATCTAGAGGGGGGTTCTGGGGGTTGGAATCCCGCCTCTGAAAAAAATTCCAATATTTTGTATTACTCTTATAATAACCAGAATCCCCTCCTTGTAAATTTTGAGTCAGTTTTCCTTCCATTTTCGGTAAATTTTCTTCAATTTTCTGAAAATTTCTTTTAATCTGCCAATTTTTGAGAAATTTTTCTTCGATTTTCGACCAGTTTTCTGAAAATTTCTTTCAATTTTGGGCAATTTTTTTAATTCTTGTGCAATTTTCAGACCAATTTGTATTAGATTTTTGGAAAAATTGCATTCAATGTTTCTGATCAACTGATCAATGTTTGGGAAATTTCTTTGATTCTCGTGCAATTTTCAGGAAATTTCTTTTCATTTTGGGGCAATTTGTTCTTCTATTTTTGGCAAATTACTTAAATTTTCGAGATATTTCATTCAATTTTGGGGAAATCACTTTCAATATTTGAGAATTCTTTTTCATTTTCGTGTAATTTTTGGAAAATTTCCTTCATTTTGGAGCATTTTTTTTTTTTCAATTTTCGGTCGATTTTCATCAATTTGTGGGAAATTTTCTTCAATCTTTTGGATAGTTTTTTTCAATATTTAGGAAATTTGTTTGATTCTCGTGCAATTTCTTTCAATTTTCTTTATTTTGGGGGTAATTTTTCTTCAATTTTCATTAATTATTGTGAAATGATTCCAAATTTGACTAAAATTTCTACTGATTTTGCCAAATGTTTTGCTAATAATTTCCCAGTTTTTCCAATTGAAAGAGAACATGCAATAGGGAAGGTGAAATCTTTTCAGGAGTACGTTTCCCTGCTGCCCGCTTATAAGACTGCAACCTTGTCTTAATATGTTCCATTAATTATGACAAAACTACTCACAAAACACTTTTTTGGCTTCAAGCTGGTCCCCCTAATATTTTATCTTGGCTCCGACCTGGTTCTGCGGGGATGGAACACCCCCCCTTCCCCCTTCCCATCTCCGAAAAAGTTCCAACATTTTTCATTACTTTGATACTAACAAGAACCCCTAGATTTTCCTAGATCCGCCCATTTAAAGTTCGGCTCTTAGTTTGTAGTAACATATATATTCTCTTTTACCTGCTTAAAGCTTGGTGGAAACGTCCGCGTACCATAGTCAAATCACAGGGACCGGGGACTGGGGGGGGGGGGACACATTTTTTTGCTGTGCAAAAAACAATTGTATGGCCTGAGAGGATTTCACCTTCCCGGTTTTCACGGTTGGCAGGTAGACAGGTCTGGATTTTATTATTTGTGCTTTAAAAAAGTGTTGTAGGCTATTTGTGTTAAAAATAGGTAAACAAGCAAGTTGAATGATTTGAGGGTGCTAAATGAAATAAAAAGTTGTTTACCACGCTCAATGTTTGGTAATTCACCTCGAAATGCCAACAAAACAAAATGTTCACCATTTCAGTGTTATTTTGCTCTATAACTTGGCTTATAAGCAACACAGGAGGGTTAAAATGGCGGAATTCCACATGTTTGTGATACTGAGCATTCCAAATATACCGTGAAATAAGCTACAAAAAGTTTCGCTATCTTGAATTCCAGGATGGCCGCCATCTTGAATTCCAAGATGGCCGCCATTCAACCTAATACATTATTGAATGTGATCAGAATTATATATCAAACTGATAAAATACGTGTACATATATTGTTTGTTTGTTTGTTTGATGATGGCTTAGCGGCACCACGATAACGAGGGTCAAATTGTGCCTGAGAGGTCAGATCATTCTAGAGGTAGGAAGGAAAGGAAACAGGGAGACAATAAGAGAAATTCAAAAACAAAAGGTTAGAAAGCTGTAATCGAGAGGGGAGGTGCATGGTTAAAACAAAACAAAGTTGAGAGGGGGTGGAAGAGGAGAATTAAATATGGTTGTAGAGGGGAGCATGATGAAGAAAGGAGATAATTTTATCCGGGGGATTTTTCTGGAAGAACTCAGCAATTGAGTTGTGGGGAGCGAGGGAAGCTCTAAGAAGGTTGTACAGGGGGCAAGCAAGGAGAACGTGGTGGATTGTGAGGGTGCAGTGGCAATTGTTGCAGAGTGGTTGGGGGAGCCAATGAGGAGGTGGGAGATAGTGAGGTGGGTGTGACCAATTCTAAGACGGGTAATATGAACGTTGTCGATACGAGAGAGGTTGTTGATGGTGGATTTGATCGGAATTGTGGGCTGGATGACATGGAGTTTGTTATTAATTTGGGACTTCCATGAGGTTTGCCAGCGGTCAAGAACAAGGGAAGCGATAAGCGGTTTGATGTCAGAGAGGGTTTTGGGAAAAAAGGTAGGGAGGAGGTTGAGGGAAAGCTTAGCGGCTGCCTCAGCCCTGTCATTGCCAGGGATGCCAACATGGCTGGGTATTCAGAAGAGAGAACACTTTTCCTGCAGAGGGTGGGAGAAAGGAGTTTTCGTTGGAGGAGGTGGCATGTGAGCTTATCCCATTTAAGATTGAGTGAAGAAGTAAGAACAGCCTTTGATTCGGAGAAAATGGCAAAGTGGCTGAGTGGAGAGTACTCAATAAAGTTGAGGGCGAGGAGAATGGCCTTAACCTCGGCTGAAAAGATGGATGTGTAGTCGGGAAGTCTGCTACTTAGGGTGATGTCTTGAATGACGGCAGCAGCAGCTGTCTTGTTGCCTTCCTTCCAAGCCATCAGTATGATTGGAGGTGTAATCTGAGAGTTGGTCTTTGGTTTGGTTGTGAAGATTGATGAAGAGGTTAGGGTGGGTTTGAGCTTCGTGATAAGTGGAGAGGCCTCCGTGGACAGAAGGGATGGGGTGGCCTAAGGAGGAAAAGTGGGCCAGGAGAAGGTGCCGAGAGTGGCGGGGTTGATGCCGAGATGGAAGAGGTCTGATTTAATGCGTAAGCTAAAGGGAGGGGATAGGGTTTTAGTCCTATCAAAGAAGGTGGAGAAATTGGGGTACCTAATGAGGTTGTAAACAGGGTTCTGGGTGTTGGTGAGGACTCTAAAAGCATAGGAGAGGCTAAGTTTTCTACATCTACTTAAGTAGAACGGTGTGGGGGGGGGGAGGGGGGGGGGGGGTACGTTGGCTTTAACATGAAGACTGGTGATTGGGGAGGTCCTGTAGGCACCTAGACAAAGCCGGAGGGTTTTATTTTGGATGGTGTTGATGTGGTTGAGGTATGAGTTGTGAGCGACACAGTATACACTATTGTCATAGTCAAGCTTGGCACGAATGGTGAGCCTGAAAGTTTTGAAAAGAGCAGAGCGCTTCGCTCCCTATATGGTGTTGGAGAGGAGTCGGAGGAAGTTGAGGGAGCTGTTGCATTTTAGTTTCAGGTTGGTGATGTGTTGCTTGTAGGTGAGCTTGGGGTCTAGAATTAGACCCAGGAACTTTGTGTGTTCAACTTTAGGGATGCGATTGCCATTGAGCACAAAGTTCGGGTTGGGGTGGAGGTTGTTGAAATAACAAAAGTGCAGACTGTCTTGTCTTTGGAGAATTTAAAACCGTTATTGTTGCTCCAGACTTGCAGCTGGTTGAGGCTGATTTGGAGCCTATTTTCAACAATAGGAAAGCTAGGGGAGGAGTAGAAGATGGTGAAATCATCCACGCAGAAGGTACGTTTGATGTTGGGGCCAAGGTTATCCGTGATGTCATTAATGCTCAGGTTAAAGAGAGTGGGAGAGAGAATGCTGCCTTGGGGGACGCCTTCTTCTTGGGGGTACGGGTTGGAGAGGGTGTGGCCAATACGAACTTGGAACTGCCTGGGTTAGAGGAAGTTTTGAGTAAAGATGGGGAGATGGCCTTTGAGGCCGATGGTGTGAAGTTTGCGGGTAATGCCGTATTTCCAAGTAGTGTCGAAAGCTTTCTCGAGGTCAAAAAATATGGTAATGAGGTGTTCCCTTTTTTCAAAGGATTCCCGGATAATGGTGTCGAGCGTAATTTACTTGTCTAGGGTATTGCGACGTTTTCGGAAGCCGCTTTGGTGAGGGGGAGAGGATTCTGTTGGTCTCAAGGAACCAGTTTAGTCTCTGATTAATGATCCTTTTCATAATTTTACAGAGACAGCAGGTGTGGGAGATGGGGCGGTAGCTTGAGCGATCGGTACCGTCCTTTCCCGGTTTAAGGACGGGTTTGACAATAGTTGTCCTTTAGATAGGGGGAACGGAGTGTGAGGACCAAATGTGGTTGAAGATGGTGAGTAGGGTAGTGGTGGCTTTGATGTGGAGATGTTTCAAGAACTGGTAGGGGATGTTATCTTGGCCCTTGGAGGTGCAGCCAGCGTCGTGGATGGCTTGGTTTGATTCAGAAAGGGTGAGAAGGGTGTTGTAGCTTTCGGAGTTGTCGGAGGGAAAAGTGATTCTCCGGGCTTCATCGCAAGCTTTTTTTGGTTTCGAAGGCATTGGAGTAGTTGGTCGAGGACAAGATGTTGCTGAAAGAGGCGGCGAGGTGGTTAACGATGTCCTTTTTCGCGGTGAGAAGGTCACCAATCTAAGAGAGATGGGAGATTTGCCTACTCTGCCGTGAAAGCTGTTAACCATTCTCCAAATCTTCTTAGTAAGGGTGTTGGTAGTGAGAGAAGAGATGAAGTTGTTCCAAGTGTTGGTTTTACTGTCCTTGATAGTGCGTTTGGCCTTGGCACGGCTGATGCGAAAGAAATTGAGGTTATAAGTGGTCAGCTTAGTTTTGAAGCTCCTGAGGGCTCTTTTCCTGTTCTTAATGGCGGTTTTGCAGTCATCAGAGAACCAGGGGTTGGGGGGATGATTTGGGGTTTTTGAGGTTGCGGGAATTGAGCAGGTGGCAATGTTAATAAGGATATTACTGAAGTTTGACTCATCCTCGAGGAAATGGGGGAAAGGTGTGAGTCATAGAGGGTTTCGAAAAGGGGCCAGTCAGCCTTCTCGAGGTTCCAATTGGTGGTGTGGTCAGTGGGGGTTTGAAGGTTGGAGTGTATAAGAAGAAGGTAATGATCACTACCACCGAGGTCAGCAGGGACTCTCCAGCTAAAATCAGGGAGTAGGTTAGGGGAAATTATAGACAGGTCAATACAGGTGAGAGAGCCTGTGGCAGGATGAAATAAGGTCGGGGAGATAATGTTGAGCAAGGACAGGCTGTGCTGACGAAGAGCATTTTCGATGAGCTTGCCTCTGGGGGTGGTGGTAATAGAGCCCCACAGAGGGTTGTGAGCGTTGAAGTCACCAAGAAAGATGAAGGGGGTGGAAAGCTGAGAGATGAGGTTGTTAAGGCTGGTTGGATGAATGTTGGTGTTGGGGGGAGATAGATATTGTAAAGAGTGAACGTTTTGTGGAGGGAGATAGATATACAGATGGCCTAAAGGTCGGTGTGCACATGAACAGGGCTGTGTCTAACGAGAATGGAGACGCCCCACAGGCCCTGTTGGCGTCCACTTGATGTTTGTAATAGCAAGCGAAGTTGTTGAGGGAGTAATGGTCGATGGTTTTCAAGGAATTTTCTTGTAGGCAGAAGACGACCGGGTTGAAGATTGTAGCCAGAATGTCAATTTCTTCAAAATTGGCCTTAAGGCTCCTTATGTTTCATTGTATGATGTTGTGGGTGTTATTGTAATTATTTGTGGTGCACGCCATAAGGAGGTAGGGGTTATCTGGGGGAAGATCTCTTGGGTCTGAGTTGGCTTGTTTTCTCTTTGGATCTCTTTCTTTGAGAGCGATCGTTTTTGAAAATTGGACGAGAAGTATGATTGGTGCGTTCGGTAATCGAACAATCCATATTCTCTTCAGTGTCATGCATGTGGGTTTGGGTGGCGGGATGTTTGTTGATTGGTTGTTTGTTGATTGGTTGTTTTTTTACTTAGTTGTTTGTTGGTTGGTTTGTTGGTTTGTTGATTCTTAGCCTGGTTGGTTTTAGTTTGATGTATGATGGTATTAGTAGTGTTGGTGTAGGGGGCGGTGGGGGCTTTAGAGTAGGAAGGAAGGTTGAGTAGGGAAGTGGTGGTAGAGGTGGTGTGGGTATTGGGTGTGGTTGGGTTGTTGGCAATGGTGATGGGCTAAGGACTAGGTAAGAGCCAGGTGAGGTCGGTTTGGGCATGTGAGTCAGTTTTATTTTTGTGTTAGTTGTGTTAGGGGGGCGGTATTGGTGTTGAAGTAGACTACGTTCGAGCAGGGAGTTGGAGTTGGAATAGAAGGAGTCCCAACACAGCGCATTTCTAATAAACTAGGTGCATATGCCGCGGTAATATTATAGCCCTAAAAACAAGCAATGGCTGTGAATCACAGTTGGAGGTCGTTGTGCCCTGCGGGCAAGACGAGATTATTCGTGTGCAACGCTTTCATTGTGCGCATGTGTGATCAGAAATTATGATCAGGGGTATCAGCGCTAGCTCCGTCTCATGGCACCTCATGAATATGTAAATTTGCTGGGGTATTAGCCGGTTTCCTCCGTCTCATGGCTTATTAGCCACTCCTTCTGCTTTATAACTCCTCCCTTTTCTCCAGCTCCTGCCATTTTCTCTCCGCCTTCTTTTTGATTGACAATAAAGTCAATATTTTTATTCGTTGGAAAGTTGATTGACAGACATGCATATTTATAATTACGAAGCCTGACCTAGAACAAGTTGACTAAAGCAAGTGAACTGTTGATGCAGCCAGTCGTATTTAAATGGCAATTAATATGAAACATTCGTTGGTTTTGATGATGGTGATGCTGCGAAATGTACCAGACGATACAGAACAAATCAAATGTAACATCGTAAGTACACCGTGAAATTGGAGAAATGAAGTTGCTACTTTTCAAGTTTATGTAGCCTAACTCTACGCTACTCGTACACCGTTAAGCCTAATGTTACATAAAATGTTAATAGAGAGGTAGCACACAACTAAATTTGCTCCTTTGAAATATATGATATAACTTTAAGCATGAAATTTGAGGTCTTGTATCAGAAAGGATAATTTTTTCTTCGAGGTTTTCACTATGTTTACTGAACAGTTCTATTTAAATTAATTTTATGTTTGAGATTTTACTAGTGGTCACCTGAGGTTTTTAATTTTATGTCCCAAAATCATTTTTTTTATGTAAACTGGCAGATAAACATCTAACCGTAGTATACGCTATAGCCATTACATGACTGCGAATACTAGGTCAGATATCATCCTATTTATATAACGGTGGAAACCGCTACATTGACTCATAGTCGCGTCGCAGAATATTTGCTATGCACTCCTGTTTTGCGTACATTTCCCAAGAAATTTGTACTTTTTTACCTCGTTTATTTTAACCTGAAAAAGTTAAGCTACATAACTCAAAAAGCTTCTAGTATGTAACTCTTAATCTTAAAAGCTTGGATACATGAAAATACATTCAATAACTATGTACTAAAACCCGTAAAAGGAAGAAACTTTTACCTACCTCGGTTACCTTCTCACAATCGGGTGTGCCGAAGTGATTGTACCTAATTATTTCAAATTCAATCGAACATCAGCCATGCCAGTGTAGTGTAAATGTTGAACGCGTGTGTCCAGTTCGCTGGCGTTATATTTAATAGTACGTGTATCGGTGTTGTGCACCCTGTAAACAAAAATTGAAAAAATTTCCAAGAGCGTACGGTTGAATTGAAAGGAATGAACAATATTGGCTTACATTTTTAACCATTTTTAATCATTTTATGATTACCAGGCTACCAGCATGTTTTAATTACTAACAAGATTAACAGAAATAACAGAAGAAGTTAACTATATATTTTTATGTGGCGTAAGTACAGCAATTATACTAGTGTAACAGGTGACGTAAATAGACAGTGTAGTTGCGATTTTAGGACTGGGGCGATTTCCACGTTAAATCGGACAGGACGGAGTCTCACTCGGTATTGCATGTAGTGCGTAGCATGTAGGGCATACAGAGGAAGATATTATCTCACTACGTGCCAATAGGCCTTACACAGATACTTTTTCTGAGGGAAATTTTAACCAAATTTGGAAAAATCATAGTAAAGAGGCAGGAAGTGGCTGCTCACTTCTGACTCGGTCAAATGTTAATTTATAAAAAGGAAATCTTCATTGAAAATTTTCAAGAACACTGAGCAAGTTTCAATTATGTATGACAATCATTCACATATTTGAACTGCATAAGATTAAAGACACAGGAAGTCTTACATGTACTTTAGAAGTGGCTGCGCACTTCCAAGGTGGTTTGACTGGTATGATTTATCTTCATTCTGTAAGCGCCCCTAGAGCACTGTAGCAATGTCTGCTCACTTTCCAGGTCTCATACTAAGTTTGACCCTACTGTACATGTAATATCACTTTCAACAGGTTACATCTGTATGTTGTGAAATTAGTGGCGTCGCCAAAGTTTTAGTTTGGAGGGTTCAGTATTGAAGTGTAGAAAATTTGGGGGCACTTAAAATGTGTCGGCATAGGTAGCTTGCGTTTATCGGCCCCAACATAGCTTAAAATCAAACACAGAAATTGATAAAAAAATAATAATTTCAGATTCTATAACGTTAAAATCAACTATTATACATGTAAGCATTTGGATTACCATTTCTCAACAGGCAGTGAAGAAAATTCTCCTGGAAGTTAAAAAATTTGGGTAAAACCCTGGGGTCCAAGGACGAAGCCCCTGAAAGCTGATAAATTTTCTTTGTCTTTGATGCCAAAATAAGGCTGAAGGCAAGACACTGAACTTCAAATGACGAAAAGAAGGAAATTCCAAATTTTGCTTTAAATGATATATATATATTTTCAATCTAAAACGTCTTGGTGAGCAAAAGAAAAGACATTAAAGTCACCTTAGATAATATACATTTGGGTG
>JAIGNY010000855.1:0-42681 GCA_020152595.1 Chiridota heheva
GACTTGATAAAAGTATATTCCTTTCCAACTTGATATGAGTATATTGATACCTTTCCAACTTGATATGAGTATACCTTTCCAACTTGATATGAGTATATTGATACCTTCCAACTTGATATGAGTATATTGATACCTTTCTAAATTGATGTGAGTATATTGATACCTTTCTAGCTTGATATGAAAATATTGGTACCTTTCCAACTTGATATGAGTATATTGATACTTTTCAACTTGATATGAGTATATTAATACCTTCCAACTCGATATGAGTATATTGATACCTTTCTAACGTAATATGTGTATATTGATATCTTTACAACTTGATAAGAGTATATTGATACCTTTCCAACTTTATATGAGTATATTAATACCTTTTCAACTGGATAGGAAATGTATTGATACCTTTCCAACTTGATATGAAAATATTGATACCTTCCAACTTGATATGAATATATTGTTACCTTTCAACTTGATATGAGTATATTGATACCTTTCCAACTTGATATGAGTATATTGATACCTTTCTAAATTGATGTGAGTATATTGATACCTTTCTAGCTTGATATGAAAATATTGGTACCTTTCCAACTTGATATGAGTATATTGATACCTTTTCAACTTGATATAAGTATATTAATACCTTCCAACTCGATATGAGTATATTGATACCTTCTAACGTAATATGTGTATATTGATATCTTTACAACTTGATAAGAGTATATTGATACCTTTCCAACTTGATATGAGTATATTGATACCTTTTCAACTGGATAGGAATGTATTAAAACCTTTCCAACTTGATATGAAAATATTGATACCTTTCCAACTTGATATGAGTATATTGATACCCTTTCAACTGAATAGGAATGTATTGATACCTTTCCAACTTGATATGAGTATATTGATACCTTTCCAACTTGATATGAGTATGTTGATACCTTTCTAACTTAATATGAGTATATTGATATCTTTACAACTTGATAAGAGTATATTGATACCTTTCCAACTTGATATGAGTATATTAATACCTTCCAACTTGATATGAGTATATTGATACATTTCTAACTTGATATAAGTATACTGATACCTTTCAACTTAATATGAGTAGATTGATACCTTTCCAAGTTTATATGAGTATAATGATACCTTTCCAACTTGATGAGTATATTGATACTTTTCCAACTTGATATGAGTATATTGATACCTTTCCAACTTGATATGAGTATATTGATACATTTCTAACTTGATATGAGTATACTGATACCTTTCAACTTAATATGAGTAGATTGATACCTTTCCAAGTTTATATGAGTATAATGATACCTTTCCAACTTGATGAGTATATTGATACTTTTCCAACTTGATATGAGTATATTGATACCTTTCCAACTTGATTTGAATATATTGATAGCTTTCTAACTTGATATAAATATATTGATACCTTCCAACTTGATGAGTATATTGATACCTTTCTAACTTGATATGAGTATATTGATACCTTTCCAACTTGATGAGTATATTGATACTTTTCCAACTTGATATGAGTATATTGATACCTTTCCAACTTGATATGAATATATTGATAGCTTTCTAACTTGATATAAATATATTGATACCTTCCAACTTGATGAGTATATTGATACCTTCCAACTTTATATGAGTATATTGATACCTTTCTAACTTGAATGAGTATATTGATAACTTTCCAACTTGATATGAGTATATTGATATCTTACGAACTTGATATGAGTATATTGATAACTTTCTAACTTGATATGAGTATATTGATATCTTACCAGCTTGATATGGGTAAATTGATACCTTTCCAACTTGATATGAATATATTGATACCTTTCTAACTTGATATGAGTATATTGATACCTTTCCAACTTGATATGAGTATATTGATACCTTTCCAACTCGATATGAGTATATTGATACCTTTCCAACTTGATATGAATATATTGATACCTTTCTAAATTGTGTGAGTATATTGATACCTTTCTAGCTTGATATGGAAATATTGGTACCTTTTCAACTTGATATGAATATATTGATACCTTTTGAACTTGATATGAGTATATTGATACCTTTACAACTCGATATGAGTATATTGATACCTTTCAACATAGATATGAGTATATTGATACCTTTCCAACTTGATATGAGTATATTGATACCTTTCCAACTTGATATGAAAATATTGATAACTTTCAAACTTGATATGAGTTTATTGATACCTTTCCAACTTGATATGAGTATATTGATACCTTCCAACTTGATATGAATATATTGATACCTTTCTAAATTGTGTGAGTATATTGATACCTTCTAGCTTGATATGAAAATATTGGTACCTTTCCAACTTGATATGAATATATTGATACCTTTTCAACTTGATATGAGTATATTGATACCTTTACAACTCGATATGAGTATATTGATACCTTCTAACTTGATATGAGTATATTGATACCTTTCCAACATAGATATGAGTATATTGATACCTTTCCAACTTGATATGAGTATATTGATACCTTTCCAACTTGATATGAAAATATTGATAACTTTCAAACTTGATATGAGTATGTTGATACCTTTCCAACTTGATATGAGTATATTTATACCTTTTAACTTGATAAGAATATATTGATACCTTTTTAACTTGATATTAGGATATTGATACCTTTCCAACTTGATATGAGTGTATTGATACCTTTCTAACTTTATATGAGTATATTAATACCTTTCAACCTAATATGAGTATATTGATACTTTTTCAACCTAATATGATTATATTGATACATTTCCAACTTGATATGAGTATATTGATACATTTCCAACTGGATGTGAGTATATTAATACCTTTCCATCTTGATATAAATATATTGATACCTTCTAACTTGATATGAGTATATAGATACCTTTCCAACTTGATATGAGTATATTGATACCTTTCCGACTTGATAAAAGTATATTCCTTTCCAACTTGATATGAGTATATTGATACCTTTCCAACTTGATATGAGTCTACCTTTCCAACTTGATATGAGTATATTGATACCTTTCCAACTTGATATGAGTATATTGAGACCTTTCTAACTTGATGTGAGTATATTGATACCTTTCGAACTTGATATGAGTATATTGATACCTTTCTAGCTTGGAATAAGTATATTGATAACTTTCTAACCTGATATGAGTATATTGATATCTTACCAACTTGATATGAGTAAATTGATACCTTTCCAATTTGATATGAGTATATTGATACCTTTCTAACTTGATATGAGTATATTGATAACTTTTCAACTTGATATGAGTATATTGATACCTTTCGAAATTGATGAGTATATTGATACCTTTCCAACTTGATATGAATATATTGATACCTTTCTAAATTGATATGAGTATATTGATACCTTCTAATTTGGAATGAGGATATTGATAACTTTCCAACTTGATATGAGTATATTGATATCTTACCAACTTGATATGAGTAAATTGATACCTTTCCAACTTGATATGAGTATATTGATACCTTTCTAACTTGATATGAGTATATTGGTACCTTTCCAACTTGATATGAATATATTGATACCTTTCTAATTTGATGAGTATATTGATACCTTTCTAACTTGATATGAGTATATTGATACCTTTCCATTTTGATATGAGTGCATTGATACCTTCCTAACTTAAAATGAGTATATTGATAACTTTCTAGCTTGATATGAGTATATTGATATCTTACCAGCTTGATATGGGTAAATTGATACCTTTCCAACTTGATATGAATATATTGATACCTTTCTAACTTGATATGAGTATATTGATACCTTCCAACTTGATATGAGTATATTGATACCTTTCCAACTTGATATGAGTATATTGATACCTTTCCAACTTGATATGAATATATTGATACCTTTCTAAATTTGTGAGTATATTGATACCTTTCTAGCTTGATATGAAAATATTGGTACCTTTCCAACTTGATATGAATATATTGATACCTTTTCAACTTGATATGAGTATATTGATACCTTTACAACTCGATATGAGTATATTGATACCTTTCTAACTTGATATGAGTATATTGATACCTTTCCAACATAGATATGAGTATATTGATACCTTTCCAACTTGATATGAGTATATTGATACCTTCCAACTTGATATGAAAATATTGATACATTTCCAACTTGATATGAGTATATTGATACCTTTCTGAAATTGATATGAGTATATTTATACCTTTTAACTTGATAAGAATATATTGATACCTTTTGAACTTGATATTAGGATATTGATACCTTTCCAACTTGATATGAGTGTATTGATACTTTTCTAACATGATATGAGTATATTGATATCTTTCAACTTGATATGAGTATATTGATACCTTTCTAACTTGATATGAGTATATTGATACCTTTCCAACATAGATATGAGTATATTGATACCTTTCCAACTTGATATGAGTATATTGATACCTTTCCAACTTGATATGAGTATATTGATAACTTTCAAACTTGATATGAGTATGTTGATACCTTTCCAACTTGATATGAGTATATTTATACCTTTTTAACCTGATAAGAATATATTGATACCTTTTTAACTTGATATTAGGATATTGATACCTTCCAACTTGATATGAGTGTATTGATACCTTTCTAACTTGATATGAGTTTATTAATACCTTTTCAACCTAATATGAGTATATTGATACCTTTTCAACCTAATATGATTATATTGATACCTTTCCAACTTGATATGAGTATATTGATACATTTCCAACTTGATGTGAGTATATTGATACCTTTCCATCTTGATATAAATATATTGATACCTTTCTAACTTGATATGAGTATATAGATACCTTTCCAACTTGATATGAGTATATTGATACCTTTCCGACTTGATAAAAGTATATTCCTTTCCAACTTGATATGAGTATATTGATACCTTTCCAACTTGATATGAGTCTACCTTTCCAACTTGATATGAGTATATTGATACCTTTCCAACTTGATATGAGTATATTGAGACCTTTCTAACTTGATGTGAGTATATTGATACCTTTCGAACTTGATATGAGTATATTGATACCTTTCTAGCTTGGAATAAGTATATTGATAACTTTCTAACCTGATATGAGTATATTGATATCTTACCAACTTGATATGAGTAAATTGATACCTTTCCAATTTGATATGAGTATATTGATACCTTTCCAACTTGATATGAGTATATTGATACCTTTCCAACTTGATATGAAAATATTGATACATTTCCAACTTGATATGAGTATATTGATACCTTTCCAACTTGATATAAGTATATTTATACCTTTTTAACTTGATAAGAATATATTGATACCTTTTAACTTGATATTAGGATATTGATACCTTTCCAACTTGATATGAGTGTATTGATACCTTTCTAACATGATATGAGTATATTGATATCTTTTCAACTTGATATGAGTATATTGATACCTTTCTAACTTGATAAGAGTATATTAATACCTTTTCAACTTAATATGAGTATATTGATACCTTTTCAACCCAATATGTTTATATTGATACCTTTCCAACTTGATATGAGTATATTGATACATTTCCAACTTGATGTGAGTATATTAAGACCTTTCCATCTTGATATAAATATATTGATACCTTTCTAACTTGATATGAGTATATTGATACCTTTTCAACTTGATATGAATATATTGATACCTTTTTAACTTGATATGAGTATATTGATACCTTTCCAACTTGATATGAGTATATTGATACCTTTCAAACTTGATATGAGTATATTGATACCTTTCTAATTTGGAATGAGTATATTGATACCTTTCTAACTTGGAATGAGTATATTGATAACTTTCTAACTTGATATGAGTATATTGATATCTTACCAACTTGATATGAGTAAATTGATACCTATCCAACTTGATATGAGGGTATTGATACCTTCCAACTTGATATGAGTATATTGATACATTTCCAACTTGATATGAGTATATTGACAGCTTTCTAACTTGATATGAGTATATTGATACATTTCCAACTTGATATGAGTATACTGATACCATTCTAATTTGATATGAGTATATTGAGACCTTTCCAACTTGATATGAGTATATTAATACCTTTCCAACTTGATAGAAGTATGTTGATACCTTTCTAACTTGATATGAGTATATTGATACCTTTCCAACTTGATATGAGTATATTGATACCTTTCCAACTTGATATGAGTATATTGATACCTTTCCAACTTGATATGAGCATATTGATACCTTTCCAACTTGATGTGAGTATATTGATACCTTTTCCAACTTGATATGAGTATATTGATAGCTTTCTAACTTGGAATGAGTATATTTTGAACTTTCTAAATTGATATGAGTATATTGCTATCTTACCAACTTGATATGAGTATATTGATACCTTTCCAACTTGGTATTAGTATATTGATACCTTTCCAACTTGATATGAGTATATTAATACCTTCTAACTTGGAATGAGTATATTGATAACTTTCTAACTTGATATGAGTATATTAATATCTTACCAACTTGATATAAGTAAATTGATACCTTTCTAACTTGATATGAGTATATTGATACCTTTCTAACTTGATATGAGTATATTGATACCTTTCCAACTTGATATGAATATATTGATAACTTTCCAACTTTATATGAGTATATTGATACCTTTCCAACTTGATATGAGTATATTGATACCTTTCTTAATTGATGTAAGTATATTGATACCTTTCTAACTTGATATGAAAATATTGGTACCTTTCCAATTTGATATGAATATATTGATACCTTTTGAACTTGATATGAGTATATTGATACCTTTCCAACTTGATATGAGTATATTGATACCTTTCTAACTTGATATGAGTAAATTGATACCTTTCCAACTTGATATGAGTATATTGATACCTTTCCAAAATAGATATAAGTATATTGATAACTTTCCAACTTGTTATGAGTATATTGCTATATTTCGAACTTGATATGAGTATATTTATACCTTTCTAACTTGATATGAGTTTACCCCGCTAAGCGTAGCGGGGATATTTACGAGAGTTATACTTACCTCCCATGCTATTAATATATGCACTCTGGCTACTTGACCTGATTCTAACGCACTTTTAACCGACCCTAAAACGTAGTAACCAGCCAAGCCTTGACCTCTATAATACCTCTCTACCATCCCTTAATCCCTCACTCAACATTCTACCGAGGCTCGAACAAGAGGGGAGGCGGGCGGGATGCATGGAAGGTAAGTATAACTCTCGTAAATATCCCCGCTACGCTTAGCGGGGTAACTTTACTTCAAGTTATACCTTACCTTCCATGCTATTAATATATGCAATCAGATTGCAACCGAGGATAGGATGGAAGGGAGTTCAGGTCGCAGCTTTTTTTTTTTTTTTTTTTTTTTTTAATGGCTGGTACGAAAACTCACACTAATCGAATCCCGCTTAAAGGACGAAATTCCTTCTCCTCATAAGGATGAAAGACCTCAGAGTGGGAACTAAAACATAGTAAACCATGTCTAGTCACAGTCAAACCGAACAAGGAACCATTCGTTGACAGTAACGGAGGAAATTATCGAAAGAACCTGAGCTAAAAACTCAGAAAAACAAGCCAACCGGAAGAGCGTTTGGACACAAAATGAATATCAGCAAAGTGTCTACAAAAAACGCCACAAACCATACCGTATTCGTCCATGAGACGGAACCGGCTAGTAAACTACGATCGGGAACGGAGCGTGTACCAACTAAAACGAATTGAAGAAATCCCGGACAAGGGGAAAATTCGTTAGCGCGTAACCGCGTAAGAGCAAAATTTAGCGGGGTAACACGAACGTCGAAAAGTGAGTCAGACCGAAAACAAGAGAAAAATCACGAAAAGCGTTTTCCCGAACGGCGACACGAGAGATCCCGTGAAAAGAGGCTATGCCCCAAACCCGAGTGCATACCGCGGCCGTTCTATGAACACTTCAGACTACTTTGAAAGAATATTACAGGACGATCTATCGGAGGAAAATGGCATATGACACACTACGAAGAGATCTCCGTGTAACTTTTCAGTGGTCGCGAGTCAAAGACCGTACGTAGACCCAACTGGAAAAACCTCGGTGGATAGCTGCAAGTTATCGCAGAGCTCATGACTGAACCAAGTCTGAGAGAGGGTCCACCTCCACAACGGGAAAGGGGGTGAACAAGCTCTCAGAAAAGCCATGCTACGTCGAGGAAAGGTGGGCTAAGGCCACACCATCAAACGAAGCGCTCCGAAACTGAGATGCGGTCCGCCGGAGCCCGGGAAAGAGACAAAAATCGTCCCTGACTCGAGGCTCGTACGTAAAGCCTGCAAGGTCTTGAGCAGCTGAGGGAACCACAGTGAGCCGGAAAAAGTTGGCGCTATCGGCCGCACGTCGCCTAGCGTAGCGTACTTGGTACTAGCATGAAAGGCGGAAAACGTAACCCACATAGTTGAGTTCTGAAGAAAACAAATGCGTCGACCCTGAAACCCGCAAGTCAGGAGAAAGGACGCAAAGAAAAGATAGCTTGCGATCATCCACGGATGCGGACAGACCTACGTCTGGGGGACCGGAAAAGGTCCTGATCCCCCTGGTCACCTACAGGAAGCACGCCCATAATGTGGAGGTTCCGCTGAAACGAGACGATAGTGATCGTGTACTCGTAGTCCGAGGTGAGCGGCCGTAAGGCTGGCATAGTTCGTCCTGCGCCGAGACGAGAGGAACGATTCAAGAACCTCGTGGAGTCCATTCCGATCTGTCTGAAAAGGAGACCACAACAGTGGTGCAAAAACAGCGGGAAACTAAAAAGCCTCGCTCAGCACAAGCGGTAAAAAGGTGAACAAAAAACACCGGCATCCTGCCTGTTGAAAAAGGCCAAGTACCCGTCCAAGTTTCCGTCATAAGGGGTCACAAGAAAAGTGCCCCTACCTCAATCAAGACGCATCCGTCGGCACTCACGGTAAAATCTGACGAATGGAACCTTCGTTCCTCACCCCAGATGGAAGCACCCCCACCACCACCAAAGGGGGTGGCCACCGACGAAACGTGTAAAGCGCAGGTACTGAACGACACCATCTGCAGTCAGATGGTATCAAAAATCAATGGCTAGCGAAATAAAAGGCAGGCCGTTAATATAAAACGTATACAAGAAGGGCTGCCAACCGTATAAGGCTATGTAGCTGTGAGACAGTTATGGGTTGGAAGACCACGGAGCCGTACAGCATAGTCGACGGCACCCAAGCGGTGTCTGAAAACTGTAGCAGTTGCGGAACCGCGTAGCTCCAGGCCACATCTATCAACAGCGAAACTTGTCTAAGAAGTTGACTGGAAAACGTGTTAACGTACTACGTATAGTAAGAACCACGAAACCGCGGAGCCTACCGCTACGGGTGTGGAGAAAACTAATACCGTATGTCTGTACGGGTAGTTAAGTAACAGGCCGTAAAACCGCACGGAAACTGCTTTAAGAAGGTGTTAAAGTATGGAATGAACCATACGTACCGTTGTTGGTAATAGCTACCCCAAACGTGAGGTTGTCTAGTATCAAAAGGCCACCAATCGTCAAGAAAAATATCCTTCATGGAGTTAATATTGACAGGGAAGAAGGGGGGGGGGGGGTGTAGCGTACTACGTCAACCGTATGAGTCATAAGCCCCAGCACTGGGGTAGAAATCACAAAAGAGTTGACGTCCTGTGTATACTACACGGACCGTTAATTCCGTTAAACACCCTTCACCGCGGAGCTGAGAGGCGCGTGGCTACTGGGGGGACTTACGCTGTACAAAGTATGCAACCCCGTTAAGTATTATAGAGCCGTTATGGGTCTACAAAGGCGTCAGCATGACAAGTAAAAACCACTAGTCATCCGCCAAGTTTGTCTCTGTTCACCAGGGAGCAAAAAGCAAGTGGCTACGCGAGGGGGACAACTGGTACTGGTACGTGTCCCTAACGTAGTAGCTATCAGTACAAAAAAACCGTCTAGGTGTACGATAGCCTTAACGTACTACATCTGTAACGTGAGTCGTTACCTCAGTATACTTCTATTCACTACAGGGCCACCGACGAGGTGGCTACGCGTAAGGAAGTTGTACTCAGTACGCGTTTCTGTTGAGAATAGCTAAAACTTTACTGGGGCCGTATGGAATACGGAGGAGTTCACGTGCTACGCAAGCTATACGAGTCGTAAACTTAATTTGTTTCATCACGGAGCAACGAAACTGGTAGCTGCGTGGGGAAGAGGGGACTACCGTCGTACTCAGTACGTGTCCCGGTAAGAAAAACGGCCGCGGAACTCTGTAGCTCAAGGCTACTGGTCCTCTACCACACAGCCGCGCTGCTGGTGTAGGCCGTTAACTCCGTTTGTATATAATCACTACGGAGCCGCGTAGCCGGTGGCTACGCGTGGGAATTGCCGTCGAACGCTAAAATCGTCTCGGTAAGAAAGACGACCGCGAAACACTGCAACACGCGGCTAACGGTCGCAATATCCCGAAGTTCCGTTACCCGGGTTTATCGTACGTTGTACGTAAAACCGCGTTAATATCTGTAGAATTTGAGCCAAAGGTCTCGTTCGATGCAAAAATCATATTCAGAGTAGTTTGAACGGTCATGGAACTACGTAACACGGAGAGAATGGCTCTCGTGATGGTATGCCTTCCGTAAAGATACATTTCTTATCACCCGAGCGCTAGGCCTTGAAACCTGAGCAAGCGCGAACACGCGACACATCCTGGAAGCGTAACGTACCGACAAACGGGGACTTGTCCTCGTGTCCATGAAACTGGTGAAAAACTATGCGGAGCCGTGAATTTCAACGCGAAAATCTCACCAAGTCAGCTCACACGGACTTGGAGAAGAAATAGCTCTCCTAAGATTGTTACTATCACTTGACCATGTAGCTAGAAAGCTAAAGGGTATACTATCGGGTGTGACGTACGTTGTACGTTACCTTGCTGCAGAACTATGCAGCCCTAACAAACCCAAACGTCATCCCATGACCCGTACGGAGCCGCCAAGCTGTTTTACGGACCCTTACGGGGCCGTGAAAACAAGCCGTGGGGCTGTAAGGAACCGATCACCGGAGCCGTACGGACCCTAATGGACCCGTGCAAGTAATCCAATGGCTCTACAACTAGCCATTAAAAGGTTACTAACTCACGTATAACCCCGTAGGGCGCCGCCTCTTGTGGGCCTACCGGTCCCATCACGGAACCGAGGACCACAGCGGTGTACACGGGTTTGATCATGTCGATAACACCGGAGCGCAACCAAAGAAGCGTTTACATGCGACGCATCGCAGGACATCCAAAGCGCTTAACGCACCGACACTAGGGACCTGCCCTTCGTGTTAATGATATAGGTGCAAAACATCGCGGAACTGTAACGTTCAATGCGGAAAATCCTACTGAGGCAGTCCACACGGCCGTGGAACAGCGTAGCTAATGGCTACAGAGACGAGAAAAAAATAGCTCTCGTGATGCTATACTTCTCGTGAAGATTGCCACCTATTACCTGACCAAGTAGCTTCTTAGCTAGCGGACTCAATTTCGGGGTTCATCGTACATTGTACGTTATCCCGTTGCAAAGACTCTGAAGTCGTACGGGCCCGTACGGTCTAGAGAAGCGTTTGCATGCTATGCATAGCGGGACCTCTTAGGTGCGTAACGTACCAAGGCTCGGGGGCCTGTCCTCCGTGCCTATGATACTGGTGCAAATAATTGCGGAACTGTAACCTTCAATGCGGTTAATCGTATTAATGGTGTTAACATGATCGTGGAAGTGCGTAGCTAATGGCTACGGAACCATGAAGAGAATAGCTCTCACGGTGCTATACTTCTTGTGAAGATTATCACTTGTCACCTGGCCACATAGCTTCGTAGCTAGTGGGTGTATATCCGGGTAAATCGTATGGTGTACGATATCCCGTCACAAAACTATGGAGCCGTACGCATCCGAACACCGGAGCCGCACTCTCAGGGTCGCACCTTGAAAATACCGGTCGCGGTAGAGTATGTGCTCTGATCACGCCGCTTGAACCCAATCGCTGCAAGGAGTACAAAGAATGGACTCGCAGCATAATCTGCACGCGTAAGATGGATGTGACCGGAGCGTCAATCAAAGAAGCGTTGGCACGCTACGCCGGGACATCATGGGTGTGTAAAGCATCGACACTCGGGGACCTGTCCTCCATGCCCATGATACTGGTGAAAATAATTACGGAACTGTAGCGTTCAACGCAGACAATCTTAATTGCGTTCACACGAGTCGTGGAACTGCGTAGCTAATGGCTACGGGACCAAGAAGAAAATAGCTGTCGTGACGTATACTTCTTGTAAAGAATGTCATCTGTCACCTAACCACGTAGTTTAGTAGCTAGTGGGCGTATAACCGGGTTAACCGTACAGTGTACGTTATCCCGTTAAAAATAAGTTCCGCTCACCGGAGCCGTCCAATGGAACCGAAAGGACCCGTAAACATGGGCCGTGGAACCGTGGAACAGCGTAGCTAAAGGCTACGGGACCAAGAAGAAAAATAGCTGTATCAATACTATACTTCCGGATTAACCGTACGGTGTACGTTATCCCGTTCTATACGGACCCGTAAACCCGGGCCGCGGAACCGTATGGAACCATCCAATGGAACCGTCCGCCCCGTAAACCCGAGCCGCGGAACCGTATGAAACCGTCCAATGGAACCGTCCGCCCCGTAAACACGGGCCGCGGAACCGTCCAATGGAACCGTCCGCCCCGTAAACACGGGCCGTGGAACCATCCAATGAAACCGTCCTCCCCGTAGCAGCGGGCCGCGGAACCGTATGGATCACGGAACCGGCCGCCCCGTAACAACGGGCCGCGGAACCGTATGGATCACGGAATCGGCCGCCCCGTAACAACGGGCCGCGGAACCGTATGGAACCGTCCAATGGAACCGTCCAATGGAACCGTCCGCCCGTAACAACGGGCCGCGGAACCGTATGGAACCGTCCGCCCCGTAACAACGGGCCGCGGAACCGTATGGAACCGTCCAATGGAACCGTCCGCCCCGTAACAACGGGCCGCGGAACCGTATGGAACCGTCCAATGGAACCGACCGCCCCGTAACAACGGGCCGCGGAACCGTATGGAACCGTCCAATGGAACCGTCCGCCCCGTAACAACGGGCCGCGGAACCGTATGGATCTTGTCCATCTTTTTACAACTTAGGGGTGCAACGCCCCTAAGAGGTTATCTTCTCTCTCTCTGAACTTTCTTAACTCTAGGTGGTGTTCACTTGGAACCCAACCTAAGGCGCAGCGCCATTGAGTTAATCAGAGGTTATCTTATCTCTCTTACCTTTTCAACTCTAGGTGGCGCAACGCCACAAAGAGGATGTCATATCTCTCTCTTATCCTTTCAACTTTAGGCGGCGCAACGCCCCTAAGAGGTTATCTTATCTCCCTCTCTCTTTCTTAGCTCTTCAACTCTAGGTGGCGCAACGCCACGAAGAGGACTAAGATCTTTATCTTCTCTCTCTCTGAACTTCTTTAACTCTAGGTGGCGTTCACTTGGAACGTCACCTAAGGCGCAACGCCACTGAGTTAATCATTCGCAAGATGATTTCTGAAAAAAGAAGAAGATATATCCATGCGTACATAAACAGATACAGCAATAGCATATTGATACCTTTCTAACATGGTCACTTCCTTACCTTTCTCAATTTATCAAGTTTTAATTTTCTGCCATTTGTACATTGTTGCCTCATTTTACTTGTGGTAATGATACTAAACTTTTTGCCCTAGTAGTCCCACTTTAGATCTCCATACTCGTTTTGGGAACCAATCAATCAGACAGCTGGTAAGAGGGGAACCTATCAATCAGACAGCTGGTGAGAACCAATCAATCAGACATCTGGTGATAACCAATCAATCAGACAGCTAGTGAGTGCCAATCAATCAGACAGCTGGTGGGAACCAATCAATCAGACAGCTGGTGGGAACCAATCAATCAGACAGCTGGTGAGAGGGGAAGCAATCAATCAGACAGCTGGTGGGAACCAATCAATCAGACAGCTGGTGAAAACCAATCAATCAGACAGCTGGTGGGAACCAATCAATCAGACAGCTGGTGAGAACCAATCAATCAGACAGCTGGTGAGAGGGGAAGCAATCAATCAGACAGCTGGTGGGAACCAATCAATCAGACAGCTGGTGAAAACCAATCAATCAGACAGCTGGTGGGAACCAATCAATCAGACATCTGGTGATAACCAATCAATCAGACAGCTAGTGAGTACCAATCAATCAGACAGCTGGTGGGATCCAATCAATCAGACAGCTGGTGAGAACCAATCAATCAGACAGCTGGTGAGAGGGGAAGCAATCAATCAGACAGCTGGTGGGAACCAATCAATCAGACAGCTGGTGAAAACCAAACAATCAGAAAGCTGGTGGAAACCAATCAATCAGACATCTGGTGATAACCAATCAATCAGACAGCTAGTGAGTACCACTCAATCAGACAGCTGGTGGGAACCAATCAATCAGACAGCTGGTGGGAACCAATCAATCAGACAGCTGGTGAGAGGGGAAGCAATCAATCAGACAGCTGGTGGGAACCAATCAATCAGACAGCTGGTGAAAACCAATCAATCAGACAGCTGGTGGGAACCAATCAATCAGACAGCTGATGAGAACCAATCAATCAGACAGCTGGTGAGAGGGGAACCAATCAATCAGACAGCTGGTGAGAACCAATCAATCAGACAGCTGGTGGGAACCAACCAATCAATTAGACAGCTGGTGGGAACCAATCAATCAGACATCTGGTGATAACCAATCAATCAGACAGCTGGTGAAAACCAAACAATCAGAAAGCTGGTGGAAACCAATCAATCAGACATCTGGTGATAACCAATCAATCAGACAGCTAGTGAGTACCAATCAATCAGACAGCTGGTGGGAACCAATCAATCAGACAGCTGGTGGGAACCAATCAATCAGACAGCTGGTGAGAGGGGAAGCAATCAATCAGACAGCTGGTGGGAACCAATCAATCAGACAGCTGGTGAAAACCAATCAATCAGACAGCTGGTGGGAACCAATCAATCAGACAGCTGGTGAGAACCAATCAATCAGACAGCTGGTGAGAGGGGAAGCAATCAATCAGACAGCTGGTGGGAACCAATCAATCAGACAGCTGGTGAAAACCAATCAATCAGACAGCTGGTGGGAACCAATCAATCAGACATCTGGTGATAACCAATCAATCAGACAGCTAGTGAGTACCAATCAATCAGACAGCTGGTGGGATCCAATCAATCAGACAGCTGGTGAGAACCAATCAATCAGACAGCTGGTGAGAGGGAAAGCAATCAATCAGACAGCTGGTGGGAACCAATCAATCAGACAGCTGGTGAAAACCAATCAATCAGACAGCTGGTGGGAACCAATCAATCAGACAGCTGATGAGAACCAATCAATCAGACAGCTGGTGAGAGGGGAACCAATCAATCAGACAGCTGGTGAGAACCAATCAATCAGACAGCTGGTGGGAACCAACCAATCAATTAGACAGCTGGTGGGAACCAATCAATCAGACATCTGGTGATAACCAATCAATCAGACAGCTGGTGAAAACCAAACAATCAGAAAGCTGGTGGAAACCAATCAATCAGACATCTGGTGATAACCAATCAATCAGACAGCTAGTGAGTACCAATCAATCAGACAGCTGGTGGGAACCAATCAATCAGACAGCTGGTGGGAACCAATCAATCAGACAGCTGGTGAGAGGGGAAGCAATCAATCAGACAGCTGGTGGGAACCAATCAATCAGACAGCTGGTGAAAACCAATCAATCAGACAGCTGGTGGGAACCAATCAATCAGACAGCTGATGAGAACCAATCAATCAGACAGCTGGTGAGAGGGGAACCAATCAATCAGACAGCTGGTGAGAACCAATCAATCAGACAGCTGGTGAAAACCAATCAATCAGACAGCTGGTGAGAGGGTTTACTGATAAAAAAGTTGACTGGTACCATACCCCAATATCAGTTGTCTCCAAAAAGTACCTTAGTGACACTCATGGCTTGTCCTTCTCCTTAAACACTTGTTTCAGAAAATCATAACCACAACCTTACTGTACTAAATAATGAGACCGCTTATCTTAATTAAAATAACCACTCAACCACACAATAAGGACTTCATCCATTGCTAATTTGATACTTAACACCAACTTCCACAACAACCCAGGACCAACAGGAGAACAAATACAATGGAGCCATTGATAAGGGAAACTTGATCCTAATTACTTTTGGTTTTCAGAATGAAGAAATTGAAGAGGAAAAGTCTGACCCGATCTGCTTATTTATCAGGTCGGGTCTGACTGTTTGAAACTTTAAGGAACAGAACAACTAACGTCTGTTAAGTGCAAGCAATTGGATAGAACTATATAGATTAACCCAAAATAACAAATAAACAATTCTACAATGATTAGCAATACCTCTCCTCTTCTCCAATACCTCTCCTTTCTCCAATACCTCTCCTCTTCTCCAATACCTCTCCTCTTCTCCAATACCTCTCCTCTTTTCCAACACCTCTCCTCTTCTCCAATACAGCTCCTCTTCTCCAATACCTCTCCTCTTCTCCAATACCTCTCCTCTTCCCCAATACCTCTCCTCTTCCCCAATACCTCTCCTCTTCCCCAATACCTCTCTTCTCCAATACCTCTCCTCTTCCCCAGTACCTCTCCTCTTCTCCAATACCTCTCCTCTGCTCCACTACCTCTCCTCTTCTCCTCTACCTCTCCTCTTCTCCAATACCTCTCCTCTTCTCCAATACCGCTCCTCTTCTCCTTGCAAGATTTTGACCACTTAATATTATCTCCAGAGAATACCAGTCAGGATTATTTGGACTACAGCCCATTTTGCAAGGGGACAATATTGGTCAGTTTGGTATGTTACTACTGGTTGGAGAATAGTGGAAAATATTGGTTAGTTTAGTGTGCTACTACTGGTTGGAGAATTCCAGAAAGGGAGAAGTGACCTCTAAATCTTCCCCCACTTCTGGCAGGGAGCTCCCTGCTTCTGGTATTGTCTAGTACAAGCCTGGATCTTTGTCTTTCCTGCTCTTTGATGAAACCGTCAATTTACTGTAGACCCACTGATTTATATACCCATACACCATGTACATTGGAAGGATTTGCTTCTAAAATCAGTACTTCCTATTGCTTGAATGTTTTAATCTGGTCTTAACACTAACTTGTTTAACTGATAGCATTTCTTCATGGATTTACTCATTCTCTTCCTTATTTTGACGTATGTTTGTGTACGTATTTCTGTGCAGTATCATTACACGTTATATTTAAAGGAAGCAAGAAAAAATAAGGATGAGCAATGTTACACAACTTTGCCATTGATTCTCCTCACCCCATGTTATTTTAATAAATAATTAAATTATTTAAGAAGTAACAACACTTCCACTCCTTGCAGATGAAAATTAGCAAGACTAAGACTAGCGATTTTCTTTCAAGACAGCAGAATTTACTTTACATTATATCAATATGTCAATACCTTGCAGTCATCATTTTCCCTTCATTTAAAATTTTGCCTCACCTGTCATTGCAATATCTTCAATTTATAATCCTCTGTATTTTCCAATCTTGCCCTTGTCCTGTAATACTTTGGCAAGGTCTAGTCTTTCAATGTCACTAATAGATCTGTAGAAAATCTGATGAAGGTCATTGTTATGCCCCAAGTGGTCTGTTATGTACTTGTGCTGCTCATTTGTGTACATGACCTGGAATATTAAACATGATAATAATACTAACATTATAATTACTCTGATAATAACAATACAAATTACTCTTAAATCCATTATCTCAAAAAACTGAACAAACAAACTGCTTTCAAATATATAATGTATAGTTCGGATTACTTGTGACAATTTGGGATTCCTGGGTGGTCTTTTCAGAACTGAGAATTCCTGAGGATGAAAATGTGGAAATTCTTGGGGAACTGGCAAATTTAAGGGAAGTTTAAAATTATGGCATTCTATTGGGGAGAGGGGGGGTCTAATTTCGGAACTGAGAATACTGGGTGCATTTTGGATCTGGGAAATCCACGGGGTGTTAACAAAACAGGATTTTCTTGGGGCAGGAAACTGGCCCATGAAGCAATATCTTTCCTTAGGAGAAATGGTCCGTCAATCATTCACAGTTAATGCACATTATTACCTCAGGCATTATGATGCACAGCTATTTTTATCACCAGTTGGAAAACAAACTTCTCCCACTAAGACACCAAACACAGATGAGTGATTTCAATCACAAAAGTGCCTTGATTACTCAACTATGGCTTTGTGTAATCTTATACACACAAATAGCCTTGGGCTACTTGACTGTGGTGTGCATGGTTGGCAAATAAACAATCATTGTTCGGAGTGGAAACACAATACACTGAATAGGAAGTCAGGTTAGTAATTGTCATACCTGAGTTTTCAGGATTAAGTCAGATGCCGGGTGCAGGTAGGCTTAAAAAGAAACTTTTCAGCATGGAACTGAGAATAATTGGGAATTGTCATGGAGTTGGAGGAGGGAAGGATTGAGTTCTAGGAATTATTCCATTGTGGCAGTTGAACTATAAGAGCTGGAAATAAAAAGGTTATAAATATAAAACTAAAACTAAAAAGCCCTCTTTGTTTGAGCTTCTAACAATTTGGGTTCCTGGGGCACTTTTGCATTGGGCTTCACTCCAGATGGGGATATTTCTTCCTAACCCATGGCCCCTGGATTGTCAGGGACCTCTGGCTTTGCCATTGGGTAAGTTTTAGCGTGGCCCCTGGACCATGGTCCCTGGATCGTCAGGGACCTCTGGCTCTGCCATTGGGTAAGTTTTAAGGACCATGGCCCCTGGATCGTCAGGGACCTCTGGCTTTGCCATTGGGTAAGTTTTAGCATGGCCCCTGGACCTATAGGTGGTAAAGAATTAGTCCAAACAATATAATATCAGTAAGTAAAGGTTTCTTCCCCTTACCCTTCGTTGATTGTCTCTGAGAAATAGGGGCTGTACCTACATGATATCGAGGAACTAATAGAGAGAGGGAGAGGGGAGGGATTGAGGAAATGATTATTTTAGGGGATGTTAATGAACAGGGCCAAATTCTATGGGAAGGAACTGAGGAACCAGAAATTTGAGGTGAGGAAACAGCAATTCTTTTTGAACGAAGGAGGGGTAAGGAGCCAAGGAAACCTCCAGGAGGGAGTTGATGATCCAGAAATTTGAGGTGAGGAAACAGCGATTCTTTTTGAACGAAGGAGGGGTAAGGAGCCAGGGAAACCTCCAGGAGGGAGTTGATGAACCGGGCCCGAGGGTTGAACATCACAAATAGAACAAATAACTTTCTCACACAGTAAGGGATTAATGAAATGTGTACAAAAAAGAACTACAGTTGATTCCTGTTCAAGTTCAATCAATGTATTATTTTTTTTAACTGCAACATCTCATATGGTGATATTCATGACAACATTCAAACAATGTTAGAAAGATGAGGGTTTAATGCAAACGTGAAATAGGGTTGCTTACCTAGCACGTGGGATACCCAAATTGATCTGAAGCCAAGAGAGTACTTGGTAGGTTGCATCAACAAGAATTTATATAATTTACTAACATTGATATCAAATCAGACAAAAGTGAAATCAATCATTGAATATGCAACCTGTGCATGAGACCAAGTTACCAATATATAACTGAACAGGAAGATACACAGAGAACTCATATTTTCAGTCAGTGACTACGAGGTATAACAGGCATCAATTTTGAATGGAATACATTCAAGCATGGAGGCTAGACTAACTATGATACAGAACCAATTTAAGAGTAGGGATTGACCCAAAGACATTTATGACTGAAGAAAATCACAGTGGAAGATCTATAACATTGATACTAAAATGAATGCTTATTGCAACGCACACTGAAAAACAAATATCCATTGAGTTATGCCTAACAGTAATTTCCCGCACCATAAATGCCTGCTGAAGCGTACACTGTAACAAGGAGCTAACCCTGTATAAGCCTATTTGTGAAAGTCAAAAGCACTGTACAGGTGGGTATTGGCATTCACTTCCTTCACTGTGCTTTCAATGGGGATTCATTTTTCTAGTGTGCGATTCAATTAGCATTCGTTTTAGTATTAGCAAACAAACAGGTTCTTCTAAGGATTAATATATACACGTTTAATTTTACCAGTCATGGTATGGAAGTCTCACAAACCCAAGTGCCCAGACATGGCTAGTTGTGTTATATCCAGTGCACTTCCAGTACAAACTTGCATTGTGAGTGTACTGAAGCATAACACCACTCGCCATGTTTGGGCAGTTGGATTTGTGAGCTTTCCCTTGGTTGAAGCTGCCGACTACACCAGATCCAGATATAGATATGACCATTATAGATTTCCTGGACTATGGCAATAACATTACCTGCATCAGTGTAGTCATGTACTTTCCAAGATTTGTTGTTTTGATTTGTTCTGAACAAGAGAGATTTGCATCTTCTTCACACAGGACAAGGCAAAGTCCCCCCTCAAGACTCCTCCACCTACACACACGAGAGATATATGAGATAGCATATATATATATATATATATATATATATATATATATATATATATTATATATATATATATATATATACATATATATATATATATATATATATATATATATATATATATATATATATATATATATATACATATATATATATATATATATATATATATATATATATATATATACATATATATATATATATATATATATATATATATATATATATATACATATACATATATATATATATATCTATATATACATATATATATATATCTATATATATATATATATATATATATATATATATATATATATATCATATATATATATCATATATATATATATATATATATGTATCTATATAAATATATATATATATATATATATATATATATATATATATATATATATATATACATATATATATATATATATATATATATATATATATATATATATATATATATATATACATATATATATATATATATATATATATATATATATATATATATATATATATATATATCGATATACATGAATAACAACAATACAACTAGCAATGCAAGTAACTCCACATCAAATGCGTATGTCCCTGCAAGTGTATCACCTAGTTGTGTATGTCATTGTGGCTGTTTATCTTTTTGAATACGACTAGCAATGCAAGTAACTCCACATTAAATGTGTATGTCCCTCAGGATTCTAGCTGCGGTGGGCGGTGCTGGGCGGGCCCGCCCAGGACTCACAATTCCTGCCCAGCACTTGGCTCTAAGATTTACTCTTTTGCCCGGCACTCAAAAGTTCAATTCGGTTAATTAATTAAGTGTTTAAACAGATCTTCTTTTAATCTCGCTCTATTTATGTCATCCGCTGATTTACACACATAACATAACATACATTAGGCACAATAAATTCCGGTCAAAACAACTGAACTATAGGAATTTAACGCAATTAAATGTACATATTATTATGAAATCACCCATACATGAAGCTCTTTGCATGAACATACGTACATGCACACAGTTCAGGTTCACATTTTAATCCTTGTGAATCACTGCTGGCAGCTTGCCAAGTCCGTCATTTACCATACAAACAAACTTTAACAAAGTAAATATTACACCACCAAGAGCCTAAAGCGTGCTTATAGACTGGTCCAAATGTAAGTAACCAATCACATTTGTTATAAACCCCATATGCACTTAACATTTATAGCAGACTGATCAATATTCTTTTGATTTGTGGGGGATTTGATATTGAAAAAAGTTGTTGCATAGTTCATAGGAACATGTGCCGCATGGCTTTCATCAAACAATACTGCGACGAAAACAAAAGTGGTAAAAGTTTGGGCAAGATGAATAACAATTGAAATTGAGAGAAGAGTTTCCGGGATATGTTTGTACTTTTTCTTTGGAAAGAGAGGAGGGGGAACTTCGAAAGTTGAAAATTCATTGTATTTTAAATATCCATTGCACATACAAAATATTTTGTAAATCCTTCTAGCATTCTGATTTAAAAAATGAATTAAAAAACAACTTTTTCGTTGACAATTTGTCAACAGAAGTTGACTACATTTGAACAGTTCTCCATGGGAGGGGGGTCTAGGAGGTCACCTTGGATTTTCACTGGAGCCCAGCACTCAAACTTGTCTCGCTAGAACCCTGATGTCCCTGCGAGTGTATCAACTAGTTGTGTATGTCATTGTGAGTGTAAATCTTTTTTAAGACAACTAGCAATGCAAGCATCTCCACATCAAATGTGTATGTCCCTGCAAGCTAGTGTATCACCTAGTTGTATATGTCATTGTGACTGTATATCTTTTTTTAATACAACTAGCACTGCCAGTAACTTCACATCAAAGGTGTATGTCCCTGTGAGTGTATCACCTAGTTGTGTATGTAAATGCCAGTGAGTGTATATCTTTTTGAATACAACTAGCAATGCAAGTAACTCCACATCAAATGTGTATGTCCCTGTGAGTGTATCACCTAGTTGTGTATGTCCTTGTGAGTGTAAATCGTTTTGAACACAACTAGCAATGCAGGTATCTCCACATCAAATGTGTATGTCCCTGCGAGTGCATCGCCTAGTTGTGTATGTCATTTTAACTGTATATCTTTTTGAATACAACTTGCAATGCAAGTAACTCCACATCAAATGTGTATGTCCCTGCAAGTGTAGCACCTGGTTGTGTATGCCATTGTGACTGTATATCTTTTTTCAATCAGCCAGCACTGCAGGTAACTTCACATCAAATGTGTATGTCCCTGTGAGTGTATCACCTAGTTGTGTATGTAAATGCCAGTGAGTGTACAGTATATCTTTCTGAATACAACTAGCAATGCAAGTAACTCCACATCAAATGTGTATGTCCCTGTGAGTGTATCACCTAGTTGTGTATGTAAATGCCAGTGAGTGTATATCTTTTTGAATACAACTAGCAATGCAAGTAACTCCACATCAAATGTGTATGTCCCTGTGAGTGTATCACCTAGTTGTGTATGTCATCGTGAGTGTATATCTTTTTGAATAGAACTAGCAATGCAAGTAACTCTACATCAAATGTGTATGTCCCTGCGAGTGTATCACCTAGTTGTGTATGTTATTGTGACTGTATATCTTTTTGATCTTTTTGAATACAACTAGCAATGTAAGTAACTCCACATTAAATGTGTACAGTATGTCCCTGCGGGTGTATCACCTAGTTGTGTATGTCATTGTGAGTGTATATCTTTTTGAATACAACTAGCAATGCAAGCATCTTCACATCAAATGTGTATGTCCCTGCGAGTGTATCACCTAGTTGTGTGTGTCATTGTGAGTGTATATCTTTTTGAATACGACTAGCAATGCAAGTAACTCTACATCAAATGTGTATGTCCCTGCGAGTGTATCACCTAGTTGTGTATGTCATTGTGACAGTATATCTTTTTAAATACAACTAGAAATGCAAGTAACTCTACTTTAAATGTGTATGTCGCTGCGAGTGTATCACCTAGTTGTGTATGTCATTGTGACAGTATATCTTTTTTAATACAACTAGCAATGCAAGCATCTTCACATCAAATATGTGTGTCCCTGCGGGTGTATCACCTAGTTGTGTATCTTATTGTGACTGTACATTTTTTTTAATACAACTAACAATGCAAGCATATTCACATCAAATGTGTATGTCCCCGCGGGTGTATCACCTAGTTGTGTATGTCATTGTAAGTGTATATCGTTTTGAATACAACTAGCAATGCAAGTACTTCTACATCAAATGTGTATGTCCCTGCGAGTGTATCACCTAGTTGTGTATGTCATTGTGACTGTATATCTTTCTTTAATACAACTAGCAATGCAAGCATCTTCATATCAAATGTGTATGTCCCTGCGTGTGTATCACCTAGTTGTGTATGTCATTGTGAGTGTATATCTTTTTTAATACAACTAGCAATGCAAGCATCTTCATATCAAATGTGTATGTCCCTGCGTGTGTATCACCTAGTTGTGTTTGTTATTGTGACTGTGTATTTTTTTGAATACAAGTAGCATGCAAGTACAACTCTACATCAAATATGTATGTCCCTGCACTGTAAAAAATATGAGGGCAGTTTACCCAAAAAAGTGGGTGAAACCAGGCTGCCCCCACCTTTTGGGGTAAACTCACTTTTCTTCATGTGGGGAAACCTTAAAGGTTTCCTCACTTCTGGGGTAAAATCACTTAACCCCAATTGGTGTAAACTGCTAGGTTACCCCATGTGAGGAAATGTTAGTTTTCCTTTCAATGGGGAAACATTACTCTAAATAGAGGAAATGTTTCCCCAATAGAGGAAATGTTTCCCCAAATTATGAGGGAAAGCCTACATTACCTCACATTAAGGGGGCAACAAAGTTTCATTTCAAAAACACCTAAAAGTGAGGTAACCTCCTTACCCAATATTTTGGGATAAAGTCCACTTTACCCCAAAATATGGGTAACTACAGTATACATCAAGATATGCAAAACATATGAGAGGAAGTCAAATGAAAGGGAGTCAGAGATGAAGTCAAATGACTGGATCAGGAATAAGATCGGGATAAGATCAAGGTGGATGAGTGTAATGGTTTGTTGAATGCATTGCAATGGCGCAAGCTAAGTAAATATGGACACTGGAAGCGCCGGCCTGACAATCTTGTGCACACCACCATTGAGGGGAATATACCAGGAGCAAACCGACATGGTAATCTAGGCATTCGGTGGATTACCAATATAAATAGGTGGTCTGGCTACCACAAGACAGCGTTTAGTTCAACGTCGACGGCCACAAGTGGCTCTGGCTTAAGAAAGAGAGAAAGAGATGCAATACAACAATTGAAATAAATTAACTTTTAGCTGTATTTCTATTATAAACTCAAAAACAATCTTTTGCAATGAAAACATATGTACATATTATAGTGCTTCATCAAATATAAGAAAAGGTACCACAGTACAATTCAAAATGAGTTTACTCATTTATAAACATAAATCTCAATTTGGATCTTGCATGTTATGCAGTTTGTTGCACTTCTCATGATCTAACACATTTTTAAACATGCTCGTGCACATAGGTTATTGCGTTATACTATAAAGTGTTTAATATGCAAAATTTGTGATGCATCTTGAGGTTGCTGGCCAGCATGCATGCATTTGTACAGAATATACACTAAAACTCCTATCATAATCAGTGAGAAATTGACTATTTCCCAGCATTTTTCAAGTAATCCCTCATTACGCAATAATTTGTCACATATGCAGATCAACAACCATTTAATTGTTCAAGTCCTTTATTTTGAAATCCGCTCTGAAGTCTCTCATTCCATTAATTGTGCAAAGAATGAATAAATACAAGTTTTTAAACTAAGTTACATATTTTAAAAACTGCTTAAAGAAAATGTATTGTCTCGTGATAATCATATCAACGACGTTAGCAAGCAATAGACACATTTGCGTGACGTCACGATCAGCTGTTTATTCCTACTAACTGTCAATGAAAAAAGGTGTCTTTTTTAACTCAGCTACATTAACTGTGCAATGTATACATTGCCGGTACAGTGTTAGCGTGTGATATTTGGATTAGAAAACTGCTAAAAGGTAATAATTTGAAATATATAAACAGAGATAAACATTAAAACAACAGTTATTTCATAAACTATTCATAAATCTAGATAATGATAATAGATGTCATTTGTGTGATTCAAACCTACATTGTTCAGCAATACAAAGATAAATATCTTATCTGAAGGACCGGAATAAACACGCTAACCGACTAGGCTGCAAGCAAGTATATCAAATCAAATGATACACATTATTGTTAACTGAACAGAAACATGCGGTTGCATATTTTAAATAATTCGTCCAAAGAAAACATTGTGTGAGACGAGACATTTCCTTTAAGGATTTTAGATGCGTTCATCTGATGACATTAAATTTGCTTGAATTTTAAAGCTTTAATCCTCAAAAACTACACACGTTCTCCCAGGATTCTAGGCATTTGACTCTGGAAATAAATGTTTGTCAAAATATGTAAGAAATGATATATGTCTTTCTGTTCAAACCTCTTGTAAACACAACACTTTTAAGATCACAGAACTTTGAAAAACACAGAACTGCTACAAACACAGCACTGCTATAAAACACAGACTACTGCTATATGAAAGAGACTTCAGCTATGAAATACAGACTACTGCTATACAACACAGACTACTGCTATAAAACACATACTGTACTACTGCTTAAAACACATACTGTACTTCTGCTTAAAACACATACTGTACTTCTGCTTAGAATACAGACTACTGCTCTCAGCAAAGCACTGCTATCAGCACAGAGCTACTATCAGCACAGAACTGCTTTCAGAACAGAACTGCTCTTAGCACAAAGCGGCTATTAGGACAGAACTGCTATTAAAAACAGCCTGCTAAAAACACTAAACTGCTATAAACACAGAACTGCTATAAACATACATATTGGAATGAGTGAAGAATGTGTGGCTCTGTTTCCTCCAGAAAAGCACATCAATTTTAAGTGAATCACTTTTTCGAAGCAAAAATACAAAATTAATAGCTTCCACAAGAAAAATGATAAAAAGAGTTTTTACTTCCTCAATTTCTCTGCAAATGTAATCACTTTTCTGGGTGTTTTCAGATTGTCTTTTATGTTCATTAGATACTTCTGGATGAAAATGTATGTCTCAGAGGCTTTCTTTGGATACTCGACATTACAGGAATAGTACACTCCGAAGAGTGTACTGATGGCTTTCGTGACTGATGGCACATCCATCAAAATGGTACCCTCTGCAATTATGAAACATGTGTGTGGTTTCTGGGTTTTCCAAGAATGGCAACATGTGGTTCTGCGTTGGCCGTCTGTTGTATAATGTAGTCTCTGGTGCGTTCTACCTGTAGATTGAAAGGAAAATAATAGCCTAAAATAAAAAAAAGCCTTTCCAAAGTATGTATAAGCTAAAAAGATTAAATTCAGTGGTCAGACAAGTTCATCTCCTATGAAAAAGGCAATCAAAATAACGAAATAAGGGAACTGTTTCAAGTGTGAAGTTCTCACCTGTGTACTCATAATTGGTGTAGTGATTCTATTATGGAATGTTGGGGCCATAATGTTGACATTTTTCAACAATCCTTAATGTATTCTTTAAGTTGAATTATCATTCTATTCATATTTTTACGATTTGAATTATCTTTATCAAAACTTTTTTTCAGGTGATAATTATAATAACACTTTGTACATGTTGTACTACTTTCCTGATATATCCACAGGTTTTTAGATTTTGAGGTTGTGATATGTCCCAGCTAGTCTGACTTCGGTCATTTAAAAGCAAATGATTTCAAATTTTGAACTTAAATATTTTGGATATATTTAACGGATTACGATTTTTGAAAGTTTTTTCATCATGTTGTTTCTTGTGAAGACTCTTTCATAATGTTACTTAAATTTTCTTGACCACTTGAGAAATCATTTGAGTTATGGATAAATGGCAAGTGTGAAATTATAAAGTTAAGATGGATGTGACAAATAAATTTAAGGTGTAAATCATATTTTTTGGACAGCAATTTAGAATTTAAAGGAATACTCCCATGGATTTTCCATATTAATTCATTGGAGAAAAATTTGAGAAAAAAAAACTGGTGAAAACTCCAGTTTTATAGCTTTAACATTTTCAAAGATTTTTAAGAAGAAAAAACCCACAAAACATGTAGACACTACTTAACAAAATCAAAATACCAAAAATGTCAGAGTTTTTGGTCCTCGTTACAATGTGACCATATATTAATGCCTTAAAATACACAGGAATGTGAATATTACTCAAAGAAACATCTTTGTTCTAAATTAATTTTGCATGACAAACCTTAAAATCAAATTGATAGCTGCGCCATCGTTGTAATTTAAGTTTTGCAGCTATTTGAATTTGTAGATGTCCTCATTGCGCGGAATGTTTAAAAACTAGAAATTGATATATTTTGTTTGCGAATATCCAATCAACTTGATTCTTTATTATAACAATACTCACCAGGCACTGAAGTTATGAAAAAGAAACAAAGCTTCTAAATGTTATATATTGATGAAAACACCAGGATATTTCCGCAAGTAACGGTGTCCACTTTTGGTGTGTAACGCGTACCATACTTGTGACTAATTTTAAAGTAGAATAAAGTATTTTCATAAAAATGTATTCTTTTACATAGAAAATCATCATTAATACAGAAACAATTTTGATGTCATTTAAGTGCTATGAGTGTTGGAAACATTGTAAATTTGCTTTCGTGTCCTGGCCTTGTTACACGCAAAATCTAATACTCCAAAAGTATCATTTATGCTTAATTGTCTCAAAAGAAGACAACCCATGAAATATGAAAAATTGGATGAGGAAGTGTAAGAATACTAAAATACTTTATAATGCGAAGGAGAATGCCGATTTTCATGAAATGTCCGAGTCACACTTTGGAGCCCCTTTTTATGGAACTTACCGACATACAAACACCAGCTATCATGACAGCATAGGTTCCTGATGCTATCGCATCGGAACCTAAAATGGTTTGGTGTAATGCACTTCAAAGAAAAATATTGGGTAGGAACCAGACTTGTAGTAGAGTACAGAGTTAATGAGTATGAGTACAAATATTTTCTAAAAATCCCAAAATTGATAAGTATGAATATAGTGTACATAATTTTATCATTTTAAGTTAATGGGAGATTTTGAGATGTCAGAAGTACAAGTACACTCAGTTTGAAAATTATGTACTGCAGTACGGATTCGCTACAAGTCTGGTAGGAACCTCACCGAACCATGTAACCACAATTAGCCATCAATTCAATATATTTAGAAAAAAGGTCCTACCTCAAATATCTTAAGAAAAAGGTCTGCATCATTTCCACAGAGTTGCGGCAAAGCTAAAGAGCAGCAACCATTTTCTGTTGCTCGTGTGTGTTCACTGCTAACATCCAAAGCATTCAAGCACTGCCATACCTCCCAAATGGTTTCTTTGATGCTCTAGCAATACCCAAGATATCTGATGCAACCTCCTTTATCGATGCTTCAAACTTTGCATGCAGTTCACTGTCAGTTAATCTCCGGAATTCATTTGAAATTTCTTCCATGGTGAAAAGGCAGGGATAATGTTCTTTAATAGTCACTATTTCCGGGTTAGAGTTGATTAGTTGCCTCCTCTGGGCATACGTTAGGTCCATTTTTTCCTTGACAGAAATGACGTCTGGGTTGATTTTGTTGTGTTCTCTATTCATGTACTCTTTGTGTTGGGCTAAAGTTAGATCGTCTTCCCCTTCAAGAATTTCCGGTGTCCAGTTTACTTCACCTCTAGATCTGTTGCACTGAAAAGACAAACGTTTTAAAACATTAAACATATTCCAGTCAAATTTCATTTTTGCACATTGGATAGGGGACCAAAAAAGAAGCAGATTGGTGAAAAAATATGTTCCTGGCTTATTCCTTGTCAAAATTTACAGCAAAAAAGCCATTTTTCATAAACTTATAAAAGTGTTGACTGAACTGTTGAGTCTACGACACAGCTATTAAGTTATTACAGCGGCATGTTTATTATTCTTAATTGAAATTTGATTTGACCCCTTTGGTTTGTTTGTTTCACATAATACTGCACTCAAATGTTACATGAGTAGAATGGAAACAAATCTCTAATTTTTCTTTAAGTAGAAAATATTTTCCCAAACATTTTTGAATCATGTAGAACATATGACATTAAAAGTCAAAGAAATACATAAGGTTTCGAACAATTACATCTGCCTTTAATATGTTGTACGTGTAGTTTAGACTTCTTACAAGTCATTTTTTCCGCTTTGTGGGGGAAATTATTTATTTGTCATAATTTCTTGCAGGAATATATGTTATCGACATGGGGTTTTCACTAATCTTGTTATTCTTATTGTACTCGGCCAGTGAAATATATACAGATGACATTTCACTGGAGTATTCCTTTAATAACATATCATTACAAAGAGTATCACCAATGAGCAATGACTAACCGTATATTGCCTAACAAATGCCCTATCTAATATTTCTATTTTGATGACAATTAAATTCACTCATAAATTGATTGGTTATATAGTAAAACTAAACACTAGGTGCGATTTAACACTCTGCTTAAGCAAAAACTTACAAAAATTGTAAAACTGCCCCCAAAAATACAGTCAAAAGAGTTGAATTTGTTATGCATACAAGATCTGACTGAAAAACTTTACCTCTAATAGACGCCCCCTCCCCTTTTGAAAATGTAACGCATTTTTACCATCTTTTGCATACACTTCGACTACTTACTTAAGTTTAAATAATTAGATATATAGCAACATCGCATGTTGCGGGTACTGATGTCGGTTACTGGGCTACACCCCTACACATTATAGTCTGAAGTGCCCCATCCCCATGGAGATGACATTTCTAAAATGGCACCCCCTGCATTTACTTACATTATGTTATTTCTATATTAGTATAGGTTTTTCATGTGACGTCACATGAAAAACGCACCGTTCGCGCACCTTGCTGACCATCAGATTTGTGAAAATTCTACGTTCATCATAATACAATTTTACCCAATTTTCTTTGAATTTAGGAGAGTAATCACACTTTTAATTTTCTTTAATGAAAGCTTACAGCTAATTTTGCATTTGTATGTGTGAGTTAGCATCCCTCTGGGAGGTGGATTCAGGTTTTTATGATGGTTTACTGAGTTTGTCGGTCAGCATGCTGCATATACGTGATAATGCTGCATATATATCACATGATAAAATGACATAGGTGAAAAACCCTCTCTATTCTTATATTACACTAACCTTCTTGGAAGTCACAGAAGCAGATGCCGATGGCAAGCCTCTCTTCTCTGGAACATTCACTCTCCTAATATTCTTCATCTTATCCTTTATCCTTTCCTGCCAACCATCGGTGCCACTTCCAAGATGTTCTTTTAAATGCGCATACTTTGAAATCAGAGAGTAGGCTACTTTTTGCCTTTGTATCTTAGTAGGGGTGTCAGTGTATTTTTGGATATCATCTGCAATAATGTCCAACAACTCTTTCTTGTGACTCCATAATAAATTTCTTTTACTTAGAAGTGCGAGTTTCAAGTTACTTGAACATTTTCTGTCCTTAATGGGAAAGACATCAGGCCATTTTTGTTTCAGATTGCTGAACACAGCACAGGGAGACGACTCTTCTGAGGGAGATGAGGAGCTTGACGATGGAGACTGTGAAATATCTGTTTCCAAAATAACCTCTAAAGTATCGTCTAAGTTCAAAGTATTATCATTTGGAAGGACATGAACAGGTATGAAAAGCAAACATCTCAATATGGTTCTGTTTGGAATATCAGCAAAGGAACTGACATCAACCCAGTCATCCCATTCTTTGTCATAGTTTTGGAGCAGGATGTCTTGAGTAATTTGAAATGCCGTTTTGATAACTGTAGACATATCATCTTTTCTTTGAAGTTGAGGATTTTTTGATTCTAGTTGAACTTTACAAGAAATTCTTTCTCCATTTTTTAACTGAAATAGGAGAAGATAGATACTCTGATCAATATATTTGCAAAGTTGAGTCAGTTGACAAGGACATTTACTAGTGATTACTGTGTTGTAATTCTTTCACTGTTAAACATTTCACTTTAAAACCCAGTGCAGTCATATAACTTGTAGACAACATTGACATTTAAAAATTGTATTTCGACAGGGAAAAGATTTTATTATAACTGGAAAGTGTGCATGCATGTCAAAAACACTTATACCTATAACTTCTGAGTCATCATGTTATGCTTAACCAAAGTTTGAGAAAATGTACTGTATGAAAGAGAGGACAGCTCAAAATCTTTAATGTAATTCTTTAAATTTCTGTCCTAAATTTCAGTCACTGGAAATCAATAGACTGTAATTCCTCTGCTAAATATTGACGGGTACAATATACATTTTTAATCTGTCATATTCAACCTCACCCAATCATGTGTGATGTCACAATTACATTTCAAATGAAAATGAAGTTGTTTGTTTTTCAATAATTTGATATTTAATTTCATATTATACAAGGAAGGACTATACTGATCAAGAAAACTGTGTTGCAGGAAAGTATGCAGCAAACTGCAAAGTTTACTACAGTAGTTAAAGGCTATATGTCGTCACGCTGATTGGTTGAAAATATGAACAAATCTAATACACCTCTTCATTGCCATTGGTCAATTTATCAAAAATAGCAACGCATAAGTTGTTACATTAGGCCCAGCTTTCCTATAAGCTAAGAAAACAGATACCAACCAACAGATACAAAGTTACCGTGCATTTGGCCAATTGGAATAGTTGCAAAAGATTTGTGTGTGTGTTTGTGTGATCGGCAGTTGGATTGTTTACGAACTGCTTACACGAGTGAGGAAACTTGTGGTTATTGCTGCATAAGTGTTCCATTTTTAACTCGGGTTAAACGTCGGATTTTGGAAATAAGGCTATAGCAAGCTCGGGCGTAATGATGCGCATGCAGGTTTCATTGCATTATAACTAATACATAATACACACAAAAATTCCATTATAGTCTTACGTATATGATTCAAATAGCTGATTGGTTAGCGCGTTGGGCTACGAATCATTGCTTTGCAGGTTCGAGTCTGCACTCAGACCAGCTTTTTAGCCTTAATTTTCAGTTTTACTGTTTTTTTAAATAATACCTGTTTTTAAAAATTCAAATTTATTTTGTATCCTACATGTAGTTTTTCTCTAAATCCCAATTTTATTATTTTTGTGTACCTTCCCATGGAATATTGTGTGCATACAGTATGTACATTCGCGAGTGCTATGCGTATCAAATACTTGAAAACGGGAATATTTTGACTTATGAGATTTCAGTGGGCCCACCACAGAATAATCATGACATATGGCCTTTAAGGTTCATCTGTTATATTATGCATCAGTTTTATCAATAACATGATACTTCTAAACAACATACATGTTTCCTTCTACATTGTATGCAGACAAAGGATAGAAACAATGCAGATCTTTGTGATGTATCAATAACTTATTTTGAATTGGTTTCAACATATATGCAGAAAGATGTTGATCAAACATACATTCCTGTAATTCTGTAACAAACACCAATCTATTTTGACAGATGACTATTTTCAATAATTTCCCAAACATTGGTTCATCAGCTTTGAATCCAGTGATAAGATACATGTCCTTCATATAACGTATTCCTTTAATCGATGCATGATTACAACAATGAACAGTAGAATCAAAACCAATCTGACTTAACTGTTGAGCAAGGCATTCATCAAATGCATTTACACCTCTTCAACACAACTAGGAACTTCAGGACTTTCTAGGTCAGTTTCTAAACCAACTGACACACAAGTCCTCTTAAATGCATGTTTCATGCTAATAGTCTTGCACGGGTTCTTGAAGTTATTTGCTGCTTGAAGGATCTTCTTAAGGTACAAATGTTTAGCTTCGAATCTCATTGTCCAAGTTGTTCTAAGGGGACCATACTTTATAATCTGGTCAGGATAATGAAGCATGAAATGTTGTTTTGGCTTTACCCTCTCATCAGGGTACAACTCCTTGAACCTCTCTAAGTTTTTTCTGTACAATGTGTGAAAGTTCCACTGCCATTCCCACAGTGACAACAGGAGCAAAAATGTAATCAACACACTGCTTCTAATTAAGAAGTAAGTGCCAGTAAGGATTTGCCACCGGAACAGCACGACCAATCATAAGGGGCAGTTATCTAACAAAGCACCAATTCCTTGCAGCATTCTGTTTTACAGCAACAGAACGTACCTTGACATGGACTGCAACTAGTTTATTTCTAGCATCAGGGTTACCATACCAAAGGTCAATATTCGTCTGTTAATGTATTCAGTACTCACGATCCCTTCCTTTACAAGGGAGCTAAGTATTAAGCCGAGTTCATAAGGCACAACCCCTTCGAGAATGTCATGCATGCAATCGGCGGGTAATCCAGAGGTCACATGAAAGCGTAGAAGTAACTTAAAGGGAGAGTCATACTTTATACCATACTGAGTGGTCAAGGTAGGATCATGTGCTACAAGGTCAGCATGCCTGTTGTAGCTCTCCTTTGTTCTCAAAACAAAATCAGAAGTATCAAAATTAATTTGCATTTCTTGATTTCTGCAGTGACAAAATCGACAGGGCCTCTGGATGTTTGGTCCAAAACTTTCATAAAAACCACCTAAGAAATGTGAACCAAGGTTGTCCCCAGCCACAAATATAACAGACCCTTTGAAGCTGATTCCATTCACTAAAATACCCTCCGTCTCAAATGTTTCAAGATCTTTACGAAGTGGCAAAAGTACTTCTGCAAGTGTTTGGTGAGTTAACACTTTTGCAGGACATAGAATGGCTACGAATATTAAATCTAGCTCACTATTCTTTTCTGTCCCTAGATTTTTAATAGCAAAATACAAAGCTGCTATTTTGTGTTTCGTTCTGTGTGCACCTATTGGGTTGACGACCTCAAATTCATCAAAATAAAGTATAATTCTGATCCAATTTTCAGGAAACTTATGATTTCTATGATGTAAGCCGTCTGCAAAACCACACAAAACATTTCCTGCACGTTCTGGTTGCACAGCTACCAATTGTGCTAATGTGTCACCTTTGCTTAACAATACCTCAATGGTATTCAGAATGGGTACATAATAAAAGACACGGTCGTTATTATCATTTCCCCTACCAAGAGAATATGTAACAGGTTCAACAAAATCAAACGTTTTTCGATAAAACTCTTTTCTCATGTAATCGGTTCTTAGTTTATCAAAAGCATCGCTGATCACACCTTCTTCAATGGTGAAGCAAATGTTTTCTAACAATTCACCTTCAGGGATGAGTCCATAAAAAGCTGTTCTTAAAGAATCACTTGTATTCTGATTTGATAAGCTTCATAGTTCTAAAAATGAGCCCACTATGCTTTGAATTGTTGATATGGGTAGAAGGTCTACAACTTCAAGTTTTAGTAAAAATAAGGCCAAGCTTTTAGTGTAATTTTCAGTGAAGTTTTCAAGTAGATTTGGAAAGAGAGGATTGTCAGGTTGTTCATCATTTTCTGCATCAACTTCAGCAGCATTTATCAATCCATTTACCCAGGTATTCTCTAATCTTGATAAGTCTCTGTGATTACGACTGATAGTGAACGAAGGGGGGAATGTGAAGCTTGATAAGAGTTACAGCCCTCATACGGGCACTGCACTGGGATTTCAGCAGAAACATGAACTCTCAAATGATTTACTGCCGCTTTTGATGAATTAACATAAGTTTTGCATAGTGGACAAGTATATTCCTCACCCTGTTCTTGGTTCACAAGTTGAGGTTGTAGAACGAAGTGAGGTCTGTGCTTCCTATAAAGATGTGTTTTGAATGATGCACATTTTCTAAAGGTTTGGAGGCAATCATTTAGACCACATGTAATATGAAAGCTTGGATCTAAACCATGGTGCAGTGATATATGAGAGAGTAATTTGCATAATTTATTTGACTCAAAGTATCCGCAAATAGAACAATTGTAAAACATGAAGCACTCTTATTCTGATGAGGTCAATTGCATTCTGTTGAACTGTAAAAAAGAAGAAAGTATCATGCTTAAAAAGTTTTTTCTCTATCAAACTGTTTTCCATTAAGACAATACTTTAAATTATCAAGTATCAAATAGATTATGAAGGCTGCATTTGTGTTATAAAGCCTTCATAATCCATAACAGCTGTTATTTCTCTTATTGCAATGCATTGTTTAGAATACATTTAAGTTGCTTTACTATTTCAATACACATCTGTAGAATAATTGCTTTTATCTGGTTTATACTGGTTATAATAAATGTGTGCACAGCACAATTGATTCTGAGCGAAAAATGTATCCCTTAACATTAAAATGACTAGTTTTATTTCATTTTAACTCTGCAATATTTTTTCTAATCTAAAACTATGCATCAAATTTGATGGTATTCCTGCAAGTCAATCCCATACTATAAAATATCTTGGACTTAACCTTGACCCTACCTTAAACTGGAAACATCATATTCAAATAACTTGTGTAAGAAAGTAGCCAAAACTATAGGTATTCTTTTTAAAAAGTGTAATTTTGTGCCACAGAGTATTCTTAAAACTTAAAATCCTTCTTTCTTTTTTCTCTCAGTTATCATATTGTAACATTATATGGGATAAAACTCATCCTACTTATCTTAATCAATTATTTACACTTCAGAAAAGAACCATTTGTTTGATCACCTTATCCAATTATCGTGCCCATACAGCCCCACTTTTTAGTAAGTACTTTGAATATTTTTACTTTATTTTAGTATTTGATATTCATAGATTTTAACTAGTTATTATGTATAAATCGTGCAACAATCTCTTACCACCTGCTCTTAGCAAAACTCATAATTGTAATTATCATGCCCATTTTACTACACAGTCTGATAATTTACATTTCCACAGCATTCGCTCAAATATTCATATGAAGTTGTTCATCTTTACGGGTACTCACTTGTGGAATGACCTAGACGATGCTATAAAATGTGCCTAACGTTATACATTAGGTTTAGTTCAGTACACATACATAGGCCTAACGGGCCTACAATACATCATAATTCTCAGATTTTCGCGCCGCTGATTTTGCTCATATACTCGAAACTCTTATATATTCTGTAATGATTTTCATGACCCACACTTAAACAATATCGATTACTTAATACTCACATTAAGAAAAACTTGATAAGACCAGCTAAAACGTCTATTTCTTACATCTGTTACGGAGGTTTGCCTCTGATTTTTCCGGATTTCATCGATGATATCGCACATGCATATAGACGCGGCGCGAGTGTCAGCTTTTGATTGGTCGCAAGTAGGCTTGTTGACGTGTGTTTACTGCACAACGATTGGTTGGTTCGGTTTCACTTCATACGAGGAAAAGTCATTATTCTAGTTAGATTTCTACCCTTCTTATTGGGGTACAATTTAGATTTCCCTCCAAGAGGAAAACGTTTACCTCACGTACATGGTGAAACCTTTCCTCAGATTTACGAGGAAAGTAATTATTCCAATTTTCTACCCTTCTTATTGAGGTAAACTTAGATTTTCCTACAAGAGGAAAACGTTTTCCTCACACACATGGTGAAACTTTTCTTTAGATTTTTTACAGTGTGCGAGTGTATCACCTAGTTGTGTATGTCATTGTGACTGTATATCTTTTTTGATACAACTAGCAATGCAAGTAGCTCCACATCAAATGTGTATGTTCCTGTGAGTGTATCACCTAGTTGTGTATGTCATTGTGACTGTATATCTTTTTTAATACAACTAGCAATGCAAGTAACTCTACATCAAATGTGTATGCCCTTGCGAGTCTATCACCTAGTTGTGTATGTTATTGTAACTGTATATCTTTTTTAATACAACTAGCAATCATTAGTACAGACACTGCTTAAAAACTTGATGTGCAAATTTCAGACTTCATATTATGCATCCTTCCACAAGTTTAACTTTGCTTCCAAGGACATTTCATACTCCTTTGGAGATGCTGCTTCCCTTAATAAAACCTCTTTTGTGTTGTTTGGAAATCAAACACATGGTTCATAGAACAGCTTGTATGGAGTTGAACAGATCACAGTTTTGTGGTTTGGGGAAATAATTTTGAGGGACCCTTCCAGGGAAACCTGGGGGCAATTCCGCAGTCGGTAATGGAATAGCAGACTGCGGGACCGACCCCAGGTTGCAACCCTGCCACTCCATGGTCATAACCCTTTCCATCCTTGAATGTTTAAACATTGTTACAGGTCTCCAATCTGCTCACTGTAATCTGCTCACTGTGGAATAATTTGCTTGTTGCTACAGTGATTACGGGAGAAAATTATACAGATAACCTTCTTTTATAATGCAATGATATTTCTTAAGAAAGTCAAAAGAAAGAAATAATAGGTTGTTGGAGATGTCCCCTTACAGAGAAAACCAGATATATATCCCAGATACAATGTAGACTTCATATGAATCCCAGATTTTGCCAGATAAATAATTAGAAAGGGATGATATAACTTGCTATGAATTTGATTTGACTTAATATAAGCTAGATCTACATTGCTTGTAAAGGACCTCTCCACCAACCTTTTGTTGTTCTGGAAGCAATAAAGTTGTTCATCAGTCTGGTCACGTTATCTCAGTCTGCTCGTCAGTCATCAATCTGCTCATTGGCCATCAAACTGCTGATTGAACTGCATCCTAAATGACAATGAAAGCAGTGTGACTTACTGTAAGCGGCCAGCCATTTCCACAATGCTGGCCATTCCCACGCTGCCGATCATTCCCACGCTGCCAGCCATTCCCACACTGCCGACCATTCCCAAACTGCCGGCCATTCCCATGCTGCCGGCCATTCCCACGCTGCCGGCCATTTACACACTGCCGGCCATTCCCACGCTGCTGGCAATTTCCACGCTGCCGCCCATTCCCATGCTGCCGCCCATTCCCACGCTGCTGCCCATTCCCACGCTGCCACCCATTCTCATGCTGCCGCCCATTCCCATGCTGCAGGCATGGCATTTTGAAGCGATCGGCCATTCCGGTGCTGCCGGCACATCATTTTCATGCAGTCAGCTATTCCGGTGCTGCCGGCTATTCCGGTGTTGCCAGCACAGCATTTTGATGCGGCCGGCCATTCCGGTGCTGCTGAAACGGTATTTCGATGCTGCAGGCGCCAGCACGGCACTTTGATGTGGTCATTCCAGTGTTGCCGGCGTGGTATTTCGATGTTACCGGCATCTGTGACTAAATTAGGAACACATTCCTTACACACTGAGATACACCTGGTTTTGGTGAAAATACAATGTTTTCTTTGCCGCCATTGAGGTTTCAACATGATTGTACAGCTTGGCATGCATGTAGCTAGACCTGAGGATATTGCGAGGACATTTGGCCAACATCTCTGATGATTAAATTAATTTTGGACATTGGTAGCAATGGTACCATTAACCACACAATTTTTGGATGTAGCCAGAAGCGTTAGAAGCAGGGAGAGGGACAGTAGCCTCTTGAGAAGATTTCACCTTCCCGCCTACTTCGTTTCTTCCCAGTTGCGAGATAAAAGTGGGTATTTATTAACATCAAATTGAAAAATTAGGTAAAACTAAAGAAAAAAAAAGTCAATTTAAAAAGAGACAAAATGATTAAAATTATATAAATACTTTGTATAATGAAAGAAATTTTAGCAACATTTCGCACAAATTAAAGATATTTTATGAAAATTGAAGGAATTTGAATAAACTTTTCCGAAAGTTGAAACAAATTTCCAGACAATTATAATTAAATCATCTGAGTGCGCCTCCATTATCACTTAATGCCTTTAAGTAACCTTGTCTTATTTCTTTTTGTGAAAACAACTTGGGGGGACACGTACTACCCCCTGACTATGTCCTTGCAGCTTTGCAAAATTGAATATTCGAATTTCAACATTATTTGTTTTCCCCTTTCATATCACACACTCCATACCTCACACCCACAGGTGTTCCTAGCGTTGTGGCAATCTATATACTTAATACATACATTCAATCAACTCACATTTGCTGGAGACTCTCTTCTTCGTTTATAAGCCACAGTATTTGTTCTTTTTTCTCTGATAAGATGTAAAAACGATGGATTTTCTACCGACATTACAGACATGACAGTGTAAAAGCCCAACAATTTTCTGCAAAAAAAAAAAAACGTTGCGATGACGTCATGAAGAAGCAGCACTTCAATTGGTTTGCAGCAAATTGTTGTGCTTTTACACTGTCATGTCTGTAATGTCGGTAGAAAATCCATCATTTTTACATCTCATCAGAAAACTAGAACGGTAAATACCATCATGGTTCGCATGCCCATGCAAATTGACACCCATATCATATGACCCTGCCAATTATAAAAATGGCATCTCACATTAAGTCCCACATGGCATCTCATGTCCCACATGGCATCCCATGTCCCACATGGCATCCCATGTCCCACATGGCATCCAAACCCATGTACCACATGGCATTCCACCCCATGCCCCACATGACATCCCATCCTATGTCCCACATGGCATTCCACAATATCTCCCACATGACACCCCACCCCATATTCCACATGACATCCCACGTCCCACGTGACATTCCATCATATGTACCACATGGCATTGCACCATATGTCCCACATGGCATTCCACCATATGTCCCACATGGCATCCCACAGAATGACCCACATGGATTCCATCCTACATGTATGTCCCACATTAATTCAACCATATGTACCACATGACATCCCTCCCTATGTCCCACATGACATCCCTCCCTGTGTCCCACATCAGTGGCTTCCCACCTGATGTCCCACCATATGTTCCACATGGTATCCTTCCCAATGACATCCTACTTCATGTCCCACATGGCATCATATCTCATGTCCCCATGGCCTCCTACCCTATGTACCACATAGCCTCCTACCCTATGTCACACATGGCATCCTACCTTGTGTCACACATGGCATCCTACCTTATGTCACACATGGCATCCAAACCTATATCACACTCTGTGTTACTCGTGGCATCCCACCATGTCCCACGTGGCATTCTACCCTGTTCCACATGGCATCCCACCCCATGTCCCACATGGAATCCCATTCCAGGTCCCACATGGAATCCCATTCCATGTCCCACATGGCATCTCACCCCATGTCCCACATGACATCCCATAGGCTCCATAATAGGCTCCATAAGAAGTATCATCCTAGCTATCACAGTCCCTGATTAGTGCATACTATGTATGAAAGTGTCAGTTCATATAATAACTTATATGCAAATGACTTGTTAAAATGGGGTGGGACGCCATGTCCCACATGATATCCCATACCATCCCATGTCCCACATGACATTCCATCCCATGGCATTCCACCCCATGTCCTGCATGGCATTTTACCATATATCCTACATGGCATTCCACCCTGTACCACATGGCATCCCACCCCATGTCCCACATGACATCCCACGGGGCATCCCACCCTATGTCTGACATGACATCCCATAGGCTCCATAAGAAGTCTCATCCTAGCTATCACAGTCCCTGATTAGAGCATACTATGTATGAAAGTGTCAGTTCATATGATAACTTATATGCAAATGAGTTGTTAAATAAGAAAAAAACGTGGAGTCAAACAATCATGCCTGATAGAGTCCTTGGTGTATACAACATGGTAAATATTATATCATATGTCCCTCATGGCACCCATCCATGTCCCACATGGCATCCCTCCCTATGTCCACATGCAATCACATCCTGTCACACTCCCTGACTAAGCATACTGAATACAAAAGTCTAGTCAGGTCATATACTGTAGCAACTTTATGCAAATGAGCACAATAATAAAGGTGGAGTTTAATAATCATGCCTGATACAACTGTTGGTGCCCACATTTTTTGAAGAATTTTAAGGATTTTAAATCTCAAGCGCTACAAGAAAAACTTGAGGATCTCTGAAGAATATTGAAAAATTATATCATTTCACACTTATCTTTTAAGAAAATATCAAATGTTTTGTAACTTTTTAAGGAAACTAGTCTTCAATTCTGTCTTAAGTGTCTCTGAAAAACTGTTAACATATTATAAGGAAATTCTAACCTTCCATAAGGATATCTGAAGAAACTTAAACATTTTCTGAGGAACTCTGAAGAAAGTTTAACATTTTCTGAGGAATTTTCTGAGGAATTCTCAAAAAACTAATATTTCTGAGGAAATCTCAGAACATCTCTGTCCATGCCTATTCTGCAATCAGCGACTAAAATTCACAACAATTTGTGAATCTACTACAGTACATTGTAAAATATGCAAAAACATTCAAAGATTACTTACTGAAATTTCTTTTGTTTGTTTTTCCATCGAAGGTAACAAATTTTCCAGACATTTCCATGTCTAACCCATCTGTCAGTCTGCACTAGTTGCCACACTCGTTCTGCAAAAGAGACAAATAGTTATGAAAAGATGATGAAAAGACCTGAAATTTCAGTTGGCGCCTAATTGCAGTAGGCCTAGTATCATTCAGTCAATCAGGACATGCTGGCTGTTGTTAGATACCAAGTGTTTCAGTCCAAAAGTGTTTCAGTCCAGTTAGATAAGAACTTATTTATGTTTAATCAATAACTAATTATTAATCATTTGGCCTATTAATTAATTATTCATTTCTATAGCTTAGAGATAGTTTTAGGTTAGATTAGGGCGTATATTTGGACCGAAAAACTTTGGAATCTCTTGAGGTTTTTTGGACCGATACACTTAGTATTTACAGCTGTCAGTACATAAAGTTTGCAAATTATGCACGATCTGAATAAGTTGATTCACCTAAATTAGTCCGCACACAATTTCAATCATTATAACCATGACTTCATGGCAGTTTATGTCTGTCTGACCTGAAAAACATGAATTTTAAGTGTTTCGCCAAGAAATCATAGCAATCCAAGCATATTCTCCATCATAAAACTCATAACGAACTA